>CAUYQG010280372.1:0-28979 GCA_963574415.1 Tarsius wallacei | reverse complement strand
TTAGTAGATTTCTTAGGTAAGTCGAAGGGGTTGTCAACTGCCTAAAGTTCCTCGCTAAGAGATCATTGTCTTCTGGGGAATGCAAAAGGCAGGCAAGATAAAGAGGAGAGGAAGGTTCTTGCTATTGTGAACAATGCTGTGCAATACCTGCAAATTTCAATGTGTAAACCATGCTGTCTCTCTATAGGCAACAAGGCTGTATTTTGTAAGTCATTACTCATAGCCTGCTCTTTCCTCACTCCAGGAATCTTCCTCCTCCAACTTCTGGATTAATGGTGCTCTAATAAGCTCTAATGGTGTGCTAATAAAATAAATAATTTTTATGTATTTAAAAATTTTTAATTGTTGCCAAATTCGTCTAATAAGCTTTTTAAACCTTTTTTTTTTTTTTTTAGGTTAAACAACTGGCAAAACCCAGAAGTTTGTATGTTTATGTGGTCAATTTTTTTTAAGTGTTTCTTTTTCAAAAAAAAAATTTCCTCAATTCTGCATTGGTATCATATACATTTATACACATTTATGAGCATTGTAAGCCTCAACAATCCTTTGATAAAAGGAACATATGTGAATGTCATCCTTTTCAAAATGACACTGAGACTCTTTTGGATGTCCCAACTATTCAACCTCTAGAGAAGAGTATATATTCAACCATGAGGTTCTAATAACACTCATTTAAATCTTTTCAGAGGTCACCCTTCAGCCTGCTCCTGCAATCACTTACCGCACAATTGGAGGCATTCTTGACTTTTATGTATTCCTGGGAAACACTCCGGAACAAGTGGTTCAGGAATATTTGGAGGTATGGATTTGGGTGTATTGCTGTTATCTCATATACCCACTGTAAATTAACAAGAGAAAAATAAAAGTTATGAGTAAACTGTATGGATTATAAATGCTGGCACAGTATGTGAGCCTCCCATATATTTTTTGTTTATTTTGTTGACATGTATGAGGCACTTTCTGCATGAACAAGAGGCACTGTGCAAGACTTGAGAAATGCAAAAATGAGTCAGGCACCATCCCACTTTCAAGGAACTCATGGTCCATTCATGTATTCCAAGACCTAAGACCACAAATTAGCAAAATTTATGTATTTATTTATTTATTCATTCGATAAATTAAAATTTAGTGAAAAGGAATTACATGAAAAATTTTTGCTAGTTATTTTTATTTGATCCAAACTACAGGACAGGAAGGAACTTGAGACATTATTTAGCACAAACTTTCTACTTTACAGATAAAAAAAACCTCAGGCAAAGAAAGATGAAGTTATTCATTCAAGATGACATATAAAAACATGAAATATAGTCCCAGATACCAGTGAATTTATAATCAACTGGAGAAATATGACACAGTCTGAAATAATTATATTAAAAAGTACTTTGATAAATGCTATTAATGAGGTACAAACAAACTGTATGGAATTCAGAGGCATGAGACAAAGCACCCTCATATCAGGGGGTGGTGGGAAGAACCCATAGGGAGCCATGTGTGACATTTCTGTCTGAAACCATCGCAGAGTGTTGGCTGGAGCAATTTAGAAAACTTGGATTTTAACCATTTCAGTATTTCTTCACCTATCCCACTCCTAATCCCCTCAGTCCTTATTCCTTTATCCTTAGCACATACCACTATCTAAACTTGTATTGGACATTTATGTATTCCCTTTAAGCTCTGTGAGGGAAGGAATTATGTCTGCCTTGTGACACTATGTTCCAAGTGCCCACATCAGCCCTTGCCACGTTGTGAACAACACTCAGAAGAATACTTATTGAATAATAAAATGTTACTGTTTTTTCCCTCCGAGATGACATCATTATTCAAGCATTTTTTGCAATTTGTATTGGTTTCTCTTGTTGCAGTTTTTGGGAATATATTTGTGTACTTAGTAAAAACAAGTTGTTATTATGGAATTTTGTGAATTACCCTAGCAGATTACTCTTGGCTCTGACATTTTCAGCTCTGGGAACTTTACAGAAAATAAAATGGAAATTTTGTTTTTAGTGTTTACTCTAAAAGCTTAGGCACCTTCTTATTTTTCTTTTCAGCTTGTTGGACGGCCATTCTTGCCTTCCTACTGGAGTCTTGGGTTCCAGCTTAGTCGCAGGGATTATGGTGGCATTGATAAATTGAAAGAGGTTGCAAACAGAAATCGTTTAGCACAGATCCCATATGTAAGTTGAAACTTCTCTTACCATGGATTAAGCATCGTTTCCTATATTTTATTTTTGCATCAAATTTAATTTACTAGAAAAATAGATCAATAGATGAATAGACAGACATATTTACTGTCAGAAATGTGCACGTTTTACCTATCTAATCATGGAAAGTGCACAATTAAGTCGTATGTACATAGCTTTAAGTTTTAGCTTTATAGGTTCATAGCTCTATGCATTGTTGGGCTAGTTGATATTTCTGAGTCTTCGTTTCCACCTTTGTAAAATGAGAATGTAACACTTACTTTGGTGAGCTGATAGTAAGGAATACCTTATCCTATGCATGTAAAGCATCTAGCACAGAAGATGGCCACCATCAAAGTTACCTGTTATTTTATGACAAAACTACCCCAGAGGTGACATGGTTAACAAGAGCTAATGATTTGTAAATGATTTACTATAGATGAGTGTCTCATGGTGACCTTGAATACTCCTCTGAGATCTAGCAAACTCTAATTTTGAGGCACTATAGTTACAAAGTATTCATGATGTTCAATGTCCACCAATAAACCAAAATATAATTGTTAAGTGTACAGTATTTGATCATCTCTTCCAAAAAATGCTAACATATGGTGAATGAATGAAGTTATTAAAACAACTTATTTGGGGCTAGCTATTTGGAACTTTGAAACGTTGGTATAAGCAAATGTGTGTTAGCACCTGAAGGAAGATTATGCAGCTGGAAATGACTTTGGCTTGATCTTGGAATTCTTCAACCCCCCCTCAAAGTAGCTATGAGGGTAGGCAAGGATAAATAGGTGGCCAGTGTATTGCTTTGGTGTTAAGGGGAAATCAGTTGTGTTTAATTTCATATCGCCTATATCTGCTATCTGCAAACACACAATTCCAGGAGATATCAGACAAAATATTGCCACACCTACCTTTATATTTTACAAAAGGATTTTACATTCATGGTAAGCCTCCATTTATCATTACTTTATAAGAAGGAACTAGAGATTCTGTATTATTAATAACTTTCCTAGGGTCACACAGTTAGCTAACTGGCAAGACCAAAATTCAAATATAGATCTTTTGACTCTATGTGGAGTGTTGGTTGCAGTCTATCCTTCTGCCTCTGATAGGAAGGGCTTTTTAGCGGTGTTACTAGTTCAGAAACAGATAAGCTTTTCTTCCATTAATGGGATCTTTTCCTATACATGTTTGTGGAGGACACTGGGATCCTAAATGACAGCCAAGTGTTATCACAAGCTACATTTTCTTTTAGGCTTGTAAGATGGAGCCTTCTAATGCATGATACACAAGAAACACTTAGAAGACTTTTGTATGTCTTTGAGGTATGTGGTAGATTGGGAAAAAAAGAGCATCTGGAGCCAAAGGGCCAATTTCAAAGTCCCAGTCGACTCCCCATCTCTCATGACTTTGGGAAATGCCACTTAATTCCTTCACATTTCAATTCTCTTAATAAGAACAATACCTATTCCTCATAGGTTGTATGCAAACACAATAAACAATGTGTGTAGGAGAGTTTGGTTAAGTAAGGCTCTGTCTCTGTCAATGATCTTTGCTATCATTCCTTAGCAGTTTTATAGGACAAAAGGACCATTTTCTCTTCTTATGATATATTCTGGCTTGAGATTTGAGATTAAGTTGGGACACGGGTATAGCATTGCTAATATAGTCATTCAGACATTTAAAGAAGGTCCACTTCATGTCAAGCATCAAAGTTTTCCATTTATAGAGATGAACAAGATGCAGTTCCTAGTTACAACATGCATCTATTAGGACAAGGAGGTAAAAATGCAAACTAAGCGCACTTGCATCCTTTCTAAGAGAGCTTATTTATTTATTTAAGAGGTAGCAATAGCCACCTCTTAGGTAGCTGAGCTCTCAAAGTTCCAGCATTATTAAGAAATGTGGGCTGGGTTCAGTGGATCAATCTGTAATCCCAGCACTTTGGGAAGCCAAGGTGAGAGGATTGCCTGAGCCCGCAGGTTCGAGACCCACCTGGGCAACTTGGCGAGACCTCGTCTTTACAAAAAATCCAAAATCGGCCAGGCATGGTAGCGCACTCCTGTAGATCCAGCTACTCGGAAGGCTGAGGCGGAAGGATCACAGGAGCCCATCAGGTCGAGGCTGTGGTGACTGGGAGCATGCCACTACCCTCCAGCCTGGGTGACAGAGTGAAACTCCAACTCAAAAAAGAAAGAAAGAAAGAAAGAAATGTGGTTTCAGTTTGAATAGTCAGAAACTAGAGCAATAATACTTTCCATGAGGACAATGATATTCCTAGATTCTAACTCACCAGAGTTATCTTTCAGGATGTCCAGTACTCTGACATAGACTACATGGATGGAAAGAAGGATTTCACTGTTGACAAAAATTACTCTGATCTCCTAAATTTTACCAAGGAGTTACATAATAATGGACAGAAATATGTAATTATTATGGTATGTTCAAACACCCCATTGCCTTGTTTTTTCTTTCAAAATGCAAAAGAGATATATAAAATAATATTTATATCATATTTCTTTATTAGAATCCTGGCATCTTGACAGACTCTAGCTATGAGCCCTATAAAAATGGAAGCGAAAAAGGAGTATGGATCTTAGAGAACAATGGCTTTGCTGTTGGAGAGGTAATTTTATTAAGACAATCAGAATACATTGCAGTCATTTTGGGAAGTTCGTAGTTTGGTATGAATACGGGTGAAAGGCAACTTACAATATTGTTATTGTTTTAATGACTTCATTGTATTACTATTTTTATTACTATTTTTCAACCAGTATATGTAATAAGAGAATGATTAAAATTCTGAAGAATTTAAAAAGCTAGCCCCTGGTTCTCTAGTACCACGGTTAGTTCAGAAAAAAATATATATTTAGAAATAAAATGCTACTAAAATCTCTTCTGCCTCCAAATTTCTATTTCTTTCCTATGACAATAAATTCAACTACAATAATGTAGCAAGATGCTCATATATTAATGTAGAACCCATCTCAGCTAACATATTTTAAATTTACAAAAGTCTATAGATAGAGCCCAGCCTTGATTCTAAGATAGCAGTTTCAGGCATTGGAATAGGCTGATCAAGAGCCTATATATTCAGGACAGCTGAACCTCTGAAAATACTTTAACCAAATGACATTGGCAACCTTTTATTCCAATTATAAGTAGGGTCAGCCCTAAATGATTGGACTATGAAATATTTACTAAAATCGGTGCTTCACCTAAAAAGTTTATGTGACTACAGTTTGTGTTGCCCCTGAGTAGTTTATTTGCAAAACTGCCCTTTCAGGGTTGATGGCACCTTCCCAAACTGCTCACTTAACTCTTTTCATTGACTGTTTACAATGCTTAATTCTAAGTACTTTCTTTTTCATTGATTCTAACTTTTTATGTAGCAGACTTCTCCAAACCAAGTCTTTGCTTTTACTATTTTGTTAGAAGTGAATTTCTAAAATATCAGGTAGACCCATATTCATATATTCTATAAATACAAAATCAGAGGTCACAGTCAAATAAAAAATTATTTTGTTTACCTACAATTTTATTCACTTCTGAGGCATTTCAATAGTACTCATATATGGGTGATGTATATATACATATATATATATATTTAATTTTTAAAATGTGAGGGCACAATTCAGGACTAGGTATAAAAATGGCCATCATACAGGTAACGTTTGGCCGCCTTTTGGTCCCCAGTTCACCTGGTTTGAGATCAAGTACCCTTATTGATGTTATGTGTTCACTCCCCAGCAGTTTCTGACTACTGTCAATCCCTTTCTTATAGTATTATGGTAAACGTTCAGGGTCCGTGTATAAGTAAGAACACGTGGTACTCAGTTATTTGTTTCTGTGATAGATCACTGAGTACTATAGATTCTAAAATTTGCATATGATAACATGGATTTAATTAGATGGTTACCTTTTTTGAACAACAAATAGCATGACTCCTTTGATCTAAGATATCAGCAGAGTTAGTACTACTGGAGGTAGATAGTGGTTTACTTTAAATGCATTTGTTTAGATCTAGTTTGCTGACCTGTTGTAGGTTGAATGTTGCTGTGGGTGACTGCTTTATGACACCATCTATTTCCTGAGGTAAAAGTTACCTCTAGGCCGGGCTCGGTGGCTCAACCTGTAATCCCAGCACTTTGGGAGGGTGAGGTGAGTGAATTGCTTGAGCCCGAAGGTTCGAGACCCGCCTGGGCAACTTGGCAAGACCTCATCTCTACAATAAATCAAAAAAATTAGCCGGGTGTGATAGCGTGCACCTGTAGTTCCAGCTACTTGGAAGGCTGAGGCGGAAGGATCGCTGGAGCCCAGCAAGTCGAGGCTGCGGTGGCTGGGAGCAGCCACTGCACTCCAGTCTGGGTGACTGAGTGAGACTCCAACTCAAAAAAAAAAAAAAAAAGTTACCTCTAATTATTAGGTGCCCATCACCTAAAACAAAGATTCAGTAGCTCAACCCATTTAAAGCAGGTATTTCAAGCTCCCATTTTGAGTTTTGAGAATTCTCTGCATTTTAAAAACATATATAGTCATTACATTACCAGAGTGTAAAGTTGTTCCTAAATTACAACCTATAAACTTATTGAAAAACTGAGCATATGTGTTGCACAAAAATCTTTAATTCAGAGTTTTCCATAATTTGGCTATGGTTATATCTTTCTGCTGTTTGTAAAAACATGTTAAAAGTTACTCTTTGATAGGGATATGTAGAAAAAGGGGATAGGATAAGAAATATTTGACCTGGATAATAAGCACACACTTCATTTAATCATTTCTAAAATATTCTTTATATGCCAAAAAGCAGCATATAATTTATAACCACAATTATTCAAAGCAGACTTTATAGAATCTTTAATTAACAACATTAAATAAATTCATCCTCTTAAAACTATCATATAGTTATACTTTCCAGTATTTTAAGCAATTTGTTTCCCAATTGGCCTGACATAATGACATTTTACTTTTTTTGTAGGAAAGGACATATTGTGGCTTTCGTCAACTTACTCAGTTTTGTTTTTTCTTTTTTCTTCTTATGGTTTTTTGCATGCATTTTGCTGTTTAGTTTCTTTTGGGGAAGGCAAATTTTGCTTCAAAAACGAAAAGCAACATGGGACTTCTAGTAGAAGAAATCACAACCAGCAAAAATAAATAACTAAAGCTTCAAATAAATTGATTGCCACAACCTTCCTCTTTGTTCTCCAGGGATATCCTGGACCAACAGTCTTTCCTGATTACAGCAAACCAGTGTGCACTCAGTGGTGGACAGAGCAGATCACTGCATTTCATGATTGTCTGGAGTTTGATGGAGTGTGGATTGTAAGTGATTATTCCAGAATTAAATTTCCTTTGGAAACAGATATGCCAAATTTTCAGATGAATTTTGACTCTGACTTGTGATAAAATAGTTTTCTTGACTTAGTAGTATTAAAAATTATTTTACTTAATGCTGAGTTTATATCCAAATAATTAAGCTCCCCAAAGCCCTAGGTTCTTATCCTGAATCTTTCACCAGTAGGTTGTTTCATTTTTATAAAGTATTTTGCTTTCATGGTCTCAATTTTTTCTCCATTAGCTGTCTGTCAGCTTAAAAATACTGCTTTATTAAAAGTTACAATTGCTACTATTTGTAGCAGTGGTTCATAAAATTTTAAAGTTAATCATCAGAAAATAATTTAATGAGGCCCTTATGTTTTTTATGGAAGAACAGCAGGGAATTTCTTTGAAATCTGAAAAGTATCTTTGTTGGTAGGATTAGTCATCACTTATTTTTAATTCTTTATTTTTAATTTTATTTTTTGAGAAAGCAGGATTTATTAAGAGGACAGAAAATCTCCCACAGTGGGAGGGAACCTGAAAGAGTTGCCCACTTTTTAATTCATTTTAAAGAAATGGATCTCTTCTTCATTATATTCTGCTATTGTTCCTCACTCAAAGGAATAAATGACAGGGAAAATTATAAAATAGAAATGTTACTCTATCTTCAGTTTCTTTCAAACAGTACTGAAACACTAACAACAATAAAATCTTCCTAATTTCTAAGGCAAGGATGAAACTTGGAAATAATCTTTATTAACTGACTGAAATCAATTTATAAAATGTAAAATGTGCCCACTGTCATTTAGAACTGGAATGTGCTTTACATATAATCTAATCCAATGACTTAGTTTACAAAACATAAAATAGAGGGCAAGAAAAATTAGATTGAATTATTTAAAATCCAAAAACCAGTTAATAAGGAACCCCAGATAGCCTGGCTTCTAGTTCAGTATGCATTTCTCAACAGCTAATTGTGGATAAATAGCATTTTACATGTTGTGTGTTTTGTGTCTTTGAAGGATATGGATGAAGTATCGAGCTTTCTCCAACGTTCTGATCAAAAGTGTGAATCAAACAACTTGAACTTTCCTCCTTTTATTCCTAGTAAGTTCTCACCTGTTTGCTAAGGATGTAGGCATCAGACACGTTTAACACACCTTCAATAATACTCAGTGTGGTCAAGCAAAATTTCACTTTTCAGTCCAAGGGGTCCCCCAGACGTTCTGAATATCCCTCTACTTGAGTCTCTGTGGTGTTGTTGTGTCTTTGATTTCCTTTTTCTTTTCATAATGCAAGGGCAAATGTGTGGTGAAAATTGTTAGTCTGAGCCTGGCTACCTTCCCAGGCTGTCCTTCTAGTCTAAAGTTCAAAAGTTTTTCATCCAGTTCACATGGCTCAAACTCTTAAGGTGTCGATTTTAAAACTTAGGAGAATTTCAGAACACTTTAATATACTACCTTTCATTGAAGTAAATCTGCAACTTTGTTGACTTTTTTCTTTCTTTTCTCTTTCTTCCTTCTTTTCTCTCCCTCTCTCTCTCCTCCCCCCACCCCCACCTTCTTCCCTTTCTCCTTCTCTCTCTCTGCATGTTAGCAACAGTTTAAAGCTACGATGGTTCTCTTTATGGGTCTTATTTCCAGTCAAGGTTAATTTTCTATCACTGATTTTGAAAGAGTGTGTGTGTGTGTGTGTGTGTGTGTGTGTGTAGGTGATGGGATGTATAATAGCAAATAAATATATATGGCAGCAAATAAACCCCAGTATCTCAGTGGATTCACACAATGAAAGTGTGTTTTTTGCTCATATCATACTCTAGTGAGGGATAGGTGGCTTGAATCCAAGTGGTAACTCAGATCTAGTTTCTTCCATTTCTGGTTTTCTCATTGCAGAGACCTTTGTTTCCAGTTTCCTGGGTGAAGGAGAGAGAGTGGAGGAAATTTTATAGGCAGGCCTAGGAGAGGGGGTGTGCTCAATTTGTCCACATTTCATTGTCAGAATCTAGTCATGCAGCCTCAGCTTAACTTCAAGGGAAGGTATAATCTTATATTCCCAAGAAGAGAACATTGGCTTGGTGGGCATCTGTACAGTCTCTGCCAATGTACTCTGATTTAAACCCTCGAGACCAAGGTTTACCTATTTCTTTATCCTCTTTTGGTTACTGAAGGAGTCAATAATTTTTTGGAGGGAGTTTTTACTTCAAACCATTTAACGTTTTGCAAAAGCTACTGTTTGCTTCTTATTTTTTGTTCTTCTCTGCTGTGTCTATATTCCCACATTTTAATTTTTTTCACTCTATATTAGTTTTTTTCATAATATCTTAATCTTCTTCTTGGCCAAATCTAAGTTTTTTTTGTGGTTTTTTTTTTTTTTTTTTTTTTGCTTTCTTTTTCTTTTCTGTTCTTTCCTTTTTTTTTTTTTTTCTTTTAGGAAACCTTAATCTCATCCCCTTCCACTTACTTCTGGCAAGCACTTTACTCCTTGCCCCATTGTTTTGTCTACTCACATATGACCAGCCACTTTCCTTTATGGCCTGGCAGCCTCCCACCTTTTCAGGATTGCATAGTACACATTAGTATGATAAAGATCATTGAAGGGGATGTAAATTTCATCTCACAAACTAAGCTGTGAAAGAAATATACTTTTCTTTATATTTTATGACCTAACTTAATTTTTTATTCCAAATCTTGGTCCTGTTGGGTTAGTGGGAAAAACTCAACCTTAGTGTTCCCTGATTCCACCACTTTCTGGAATTATGCCTCATACTCAGTTCCCATGTGTAGGGAGAAACTTCATGAAGGAAGATCCCAGTTATGGGTCCATAAGAAACGGAAAAGGCAGAAAAGGTTAACCATTTTAGGCTTGAAAAAGGGAACATACAGTAACAGTGGGGATTCCTAGAGGCAGGATTTGAGTTCTTATTTATAAAACCACCCAAATGTCATAAAACATTTTTTTAAAAAGTATAACTGGGATCTGTTTTATAAAAATGAAAACGTTCTCTTTACCTGCCCTCATACCTCATTTAATCAGTTCTTCTTGTTTAAATATATGGAGATAAACGTATGTTTTATATTTAGTCTCGTATCAACTGCTCATTGCTCTGAACATATTTCCTAGTTGTCTCCACTTACCATCATTCTTTGTGAGCTCAAGGGAAAGCAAGTTAATTTTAATGATTCTTCTTCTTAGAAGGCCCAGTGTAGCCCCAAGCAGGAAGTAGCATTTAGAATAGAATTTAAAATCTGGAAAGGATTTGGTCAGGTAGAGATTGGTGGGGAAGGTGCGGTAATCAGGAAGAAAAGAATTGGGTGGCTATTCTGTTAAAACTAGTTGATGGCGAAGTGCCTTCCTGATGAATGTTTTTCTCCAGGAGTTCTGGATGACTTACTTTTTGCAAGAACTCTCTGCATGGACACAGAGTTTCACTGGGGCCTTCACTATGATGTCCACAGCTTGTATGGCTACTCCATGGCACGAGCTACAGACTCGTAAGGACTTGGTTTTCCCTCTAATTCCAGGTTTGGCGGGAGGCAAAGGGTTTCTTTCCTTTTCTGTAGGTAAGTTTGTTATTCAAGTATTTTTCACAGTTATAGGGATATAGAAACTCTAGTCTTTTGAACCCTCACATGCCGTCAGTCCTTGATCCTTTTGATTCTACTTTTGAAACATTTTAATAACTATCTCTCCTTTTTCCCCCATGGACACCTCTTAACTTAGGTCATCCTCATTTCTCGCATAAATCATTACACCAGACCCAGGGCCAGTCTCTCTGACTTTAGCCTTATCTACCAATAATCTATCCTCTATCCTTCCCATGCAAGGTGTGGTCCAAGGACCAACAACCTCAGCCTCACCAGGAAATGTATTAGACGTACAGCATCTTGGGCCTCAACTGAGACCTTAAGAATTAAAATCTGCATTTGAACAAGATCCCTGGGTATATTAAGTGTATTGAAATTTAGAAAGTACTACTCTATACTGTTGAAAATGTGACCTTCCTAAAGCACAAATTAACTTTCCCCAGTGTAAAATTATTTGTGGCTTGCTATTTTCAGCATAACCTATAAAGTACTGCATAGTTCACCCTTTCTTACTATTTTTCTCTTATCTTTGCTACTCCTCATACTTTATGCTTTGGTAATACATAACTGCTTGTTCCCAAATACAAATGCTATTCATCCTTCTTTCATGTGTTGTTAACTCTACATAAGACGACTTTCCTTTCCCTGTCCATTTTGCAGACTTATCAATAAAACCTCACCTGAGGTGTCAATTCTGGAAAACTTCCTGAAAGTGCTAGGAAAAGATTATTTACCTTCTATTGTACTACATTTGTTCATATTCCAATATGCTTAATATGCAAAAATATTGTATTGGTTTTTAGATGCTCATTTTTTTACTTGCTGACCTGTAAGTTCCTTGAGGACTGACTCATATTATATCCTTAACATTAGGAATAGTGTATGTGTACTGAAGACATTTTGTCAGATAAAAGCCTAGTCTGAGAATGAAAGACAGGACAGGACCAGTACACAGGGGACCTGATAGCTCTAAGAATAAGGACACATGTTTCTGATTTGGTTATCTCTCCTTTTCTGACTTTCTTTCTCATTCTACATTTCCTGGAAAATAAACTAAATGAATAAGATTCAGTTTCCTCATCTCTGAAATGAGAGACTTGGATTGATGTTTCCTTTATCTCTCTCTGTTCTATTTTGATTCTTAGCTGCTTCTATCTAAAAATGGGAAGTGGGAAGGAGAGTGAATAAATGATCAGGAAAAGAAATAAAGAATAAGGAAATGTTGGAGGAGAGAGAGAGAGAGAGTTTCAAATTGCTTTATTGTCAATGTCTCCATGTGATAAAAATACTATAAAATCATGAAAAGTTTGGTTATATATTATAATAGTAATGGTTAATAGTCAAAAAGTAATTATGACTTAGTAAGTATCAGTTGCCTTTCTAACTTCTATGAGTCAGGCAGAATGGGCTAAGTTCCCAGAGAACAGTGGAGGCAAGTGAAACTTGGTTTTTGAGCATGAGGCAGAGTTGAGTCAAAAAACAGATAATTTTCATTCAGTGAACATCAGGAGAGTTGAAGTCATAGGTCTGATGAGTATTTGACTCAGTCTTAACTGGGAAGATAGTTTGGGGACAGTAGTTACTGGGCTAATCAGAAATAAATTCACCTCTCTTTAAGATGAAACCAGATCAGATTTTGTCAGATATCACAAACTGATCATAAATTGGCCAGACCTGGGGGATGAAAAAGAAAAACCTAAGAGTCTCTGAAGAGGACCTTTTTAAAAAACTGTGTAAGCCGGGCTCGGTGGCTCAGCCTGTAATCCCTCACCTAGGGAGGCTGAGGTGAGTGGATTGCCTGAGCCCGCGGGTTCGAGACCTGCCTGGGCAACTTGGCGAGACCTCATCTCTATAATAAATCAAAAATTAGCTGGGTGTGGTAGCGCACGCCTGTAGTTTCAGCTACTTGGAAGGCTAAGGCGGAAGGATTGCCGGAGCCCAGCAGGTCGAGGCTGCGGTGGCCGGGAGCGGCCACTGCAACCCAGTCGGGGCCACACATTGCTATTCCACCTCAAAAAAAAAAAAAAAAAAACTGTGTAAAACCTGACAGTTATCTATCTAGTCTGTTTTAGCAGTATTGTTTCTAAATAAACTATGACTGAAAATATCCTCACCCTTGTTTCAGTTTCATGCTATATAAACTGAATGTGTTTCTTTCATGTTTGATGTTTACAGAGTGCAATAAACCTCCAGCCAGTGGTAACAAAAGCAAAGTGTCTGCCAACTTATATCAAAGGAGAAGTGAGGATAGGAGTTGGGGAGTGAGTCCTTTCCTCCAACCCACCCTCATTATTTTGGTCAATAAATTCTTGGATTAAAGCAATTCCCTGTCTTAAACCAATCTTCGGTTTCAGAATTTTCTCCCTTTTGCCATTATGAGCCATTCTGTATTTGTATACTCCCCATAACCTCCCTAGGAGTATGAAGTGAGGAGGCCATGGTGGCTGTAATAGTGTCTTGAAGAATTGCCTGTGTCTGGTGATAAAGATTTGTAGAGAGAAGTTTTAGGTAGAGCATGCATTATCAGGAAAGAAAGAAGAACTTGCCTGCAAAGAGTGGGCAGCAACTGTGACTGAGTTCTGTTATTCTGTACTCTGTACAGACAGAGTTCTGTAGTTCTGTTATTGTTCAATTTTAGAACTTTAACAGAAGGTAAGAATTGTTTAGCATAGAAGGAAGAGAGGGAGAGACATTTCAGTCAAGTATCTGGACAAACGAATGTTTAGAATAAAAGCTTGGAGAACAGCCTACATTCCAACCATAAGTCATCCTACCTTATGTCCCTTCCCTGTCCATTTTGAATTTTGTGTTTTTAATTTATTTGCTTTCACTTCTATATAGTTTTACTTGATTTGTAATATTTTATATGTATTACAATGAAAATAATTTTCTATTTTAGTTGTTTTTAACTTTACAAAAATTATCATGCACCATCTTCTGAGACTTATTCATTTCAACTACTATTATTTTGCATGGGCTAAATTTTGTTAACATTGAGAATTGTTAAAAAATAAGGCTGAAGCTTCAGAGGAACCCAGGAAGACGTTCTGGAGTTTCAGAGGTGTATAAGCTGGTACATAAACTCTCCTCTTAGTCAAGCAGAGGATGCAGCATTCTAACCTGAGCTGGTGTTGTGCCAAACAGGATTATGCATAGCAGAAAGGCATGGAACCAAGGGACAGAAAAAAAATTGTCTAGAGAGAGATGTTGGAGCTAAGAACCCAAGACGTGGTTCCCATATATTGTCAACCAAAACGACCAGGCTTCAGTCAGATCAAGCCAGGTGGAGAAAACATAATCAAGAAGGCAGGAGCCTAGAGATATTTCCACGGGGGCTAGAATGTAAAGGGCTATGCTGTCTTATGTGGAATCTGAAATCTTACCCAGAAGTGGGAAAGAAGCTCTTAAAAGGTCTAAACTCATTTACACGTCTGGTTTATGATAATCTGACGTCTTTTCTCAGTTTGGTTGAAAAGGGCATTGCTGCTCATGGGATGACGTGAGTCCTCCATGTTCACAGCTCACCTCACATTCAACTGGCTGTTTTCATTTTCAGGGCCCTGAAGACTGTCTTCAGCAATAATAGAAGCTTTATCTTATCCCGTTCTACTTTTGCTGGATCTGGCAGATTTGCTGCTCATTGGTTGGGGGATAATGCAGCCACATGGGATGATCTCCAATGGTCCATCCCCAGCATCCTTGAGTTCAACCTATTTGGCATCCCCATGGTGAGCCTCATTTCCAACCAAGGAACTTTAACCCCTTTGTCCTTTGACATTCTTTCTATCACCAATCTTGGAAGGTGTTTGTTCCACGCTGATATGCATTAGAAGAATAAATTTCAATGTGTGGTGTGAGCTGCCTTCTAAAGATAGAATGGTTGTCATACTTGCAATCTCTGGAGAGGAGATACCAGGAGTAAAATGCATTTATATCAGGGGAAAATTCCATCAGAAGAACATCAATGAATAGGAAAATATGAAATGGGGAACTGAGTATTGAAGAAGAGCCCTCAATACAAGGACTATTGTCTACACTGCCAATAAGTCTTTCCCTCCTCAGTCTGTCCTGTGATGTGGTCCACCTTGTTTTTCACATTTGGCTGGTGGAATGTCCTGAGACTCTGGGATCTCCCTTAGCACGCAACCATCTGAATAAGAAGTTCTGCTTTCCCTTATTATCTAAGTACATAGTACATCTTTCACCTCTCTCATTGACCACTGTGCTTGTGTGTGCTAATTCTCCAGGTAGGTGCAAACATCTGTGGTTATAACCAAAATGTGACAGAGGAGCTCTGCAGAAGGTGGATGCAGCTTGGAGCATTTTATCCATTATCCAGGAACCATAATGGACCTGGGTTCAGGGTAAGGTCCCCAAAAGAAGTAATGTCAACTTTTGGAACTATCTGATCTACTTGTTCTTGTAGAGAGATTGAGAGAAATTCTACGTTAGCCCTAATTGCAGAAGAAAGATAAGTACATCTTGGGTGATAAACTTAAAAAGCAAGATATCAACATAAGGGTGTGCAGGAAGGGGTATGAATTCAAGCCTTCAAATTGTTTTATCCCTGGGCTTTTCTAGCTACTTGTGATCTAGAGAGAGATTAACTATTTCTGAAGTCCTATGCAGGTGATTGGGAGCAGGTAGGGCAGATGCTCTTACCTAGGCAGCTAGGTTAAAGTGTTTTTTTTCTTTTCTCTAAACTAGCTCTATTCAATAAAATTATAATGGGAGCCATGTATGTCAGTTTGCATTTAAATTTAAAAAGTAAAAGGGAAAGGGGACATAATTTTAAACATATTTTATATATCTATAATATTACCATTTCAACGTGTGTTTAACACAAAATATTATTAATGAGCTATTTTGTATCCTTTTTCCTTCCACCAAGGCTTCAAAATTTGGTGTGTATTTTATGCTTATAGCACATCCCAAATTGTATGCTAAATCTTATCTTAAGCAGTTAAAATGTAATCCTACCAAAACAATAAAGTTGTTTTTAATGGAAAAAAAATACTTTACATTGATTCAGTGTTAAGATTTATATTTAAATTAACTGTAATCAGATAAAATTAAAATTTCACTTCCTCAGTCCTACTAGACATATTTCAAGTGTTTGATAGCTCCTTGTAGTTTGTGGCCACCATAGTGGACAACACAGCTTTAGACCTTCTCAACTGAAGACCAGGGTTGTGAAAGCTGTGGGATATTATTTTCTATGGTGTTTGGCCTTAAGGATTTTATGTGCCCTGCACTGGAATCATAGCGTGGTCTTGCATTTAGATTATAGAGTGATCTCACAGAATAGTTTTCTTAAGAGAGGGAGAAATGAGCTTCTTTGGGAGAAAAATAAATAAATAAATTTAGGTAATGTTATTCAAAATTCTATTTCAGTAACACAGTACAGGATGATAGCTCTAAATATTACATGTGTATCTTTCTCATCTTTGAAATGACATGGAAAATGAACAAAATGAGTGTAGGCTATTGATGGAAAATTTCCATCTCTGGGTCCTAAGAAAATTATATTTCCTTTTTAAGGAGTTCTTTCTTTGCTCTTGAAAGTCTGTTAAAAAAACTTTATAATTTATGTGCATATTTTATATCAATGAATAAATGTAGGTCACTAACTTTAGGATAGAGAAAATAAAACAAACATTGATGGTGGAAATGTTACAGATAAAACTGGACATAAAATTTTAAAATTGTATATTTATACAGGTACATGAAAAGCAAAGGATGAATTATAGATCATGGTGGTAGGCAATGTGGCTTACAAGGCACATTTTTTTGTAGTACTACACATTACTATTATTATTTTCCAAAAAATATAATAAGAAACCTCACTATATGAAATAAATTAGAGCAATTCTGGAGAGAGCAAGTGCAGAATATAAATTCTGCCACTTGCTTGCAAGTCTACACTGGGAAAGTCATGCAATCTTTAATTTTTGTTGTCATTTGTAAAATGAAGGAGTAGGACCAAGATTCCTTTATTTCTGGAAATGCTTTCATGGAAAATGTGGCTACTTTTATCTGAGAAAGCTTTTTATCATAAGGGAACTTTTGAACTATTATGGAAAGAAATATCCAGCAATTGCTTCTGTTTCCTCCTAGGACCAGGATCCTGCTGCTTTTGGCACTGACTCCCCACTGTTGAATTCCTCCAGACATTATCTGAACATCCGCTACACCTTGCTGCCCTATCTATATACCCTTTTCTACCGTGCTCACACTCGGGGCGAGACGGTAGCAAGGCCCCTTGTACACGAGTGAGTCTCCTGATCCCCCCAAACTCCCTTTCAGATCATAGCTTCACTTTAACTTGTTTGTGATAGCAAGGTTAGTCAGGATCTTGTTGCTATAGCATGTGCTGTTGTCCTGTATTAGACACTTCCCTTGCCTCACTGTGCTCTGTTTTCTAGGTTCTACCAGGACTCAGCCACATGGGCACTGCACGAGCAGTTCTTGTGGGGACCTGGACTCCTCATCACCCCTGTCTTACGTGAAGTATGTTTATAATTTAAACAGTGAGATAGGGCATTGCACTTGTCCTCATGGTTCACAAGCTGAATAGACTGAAACCTAAGTGTCTATGATTGCATTTAAATCTAAATATGAATATAAATATGAAATTAGAAACATAGTCATTCTCGATCCTGCTGCACCACCAAGCAAAACAATTTCCACATTGCAAAACTACTTTAAAATTAAAGCCTGTGTCCTTAAGCATATGTTTGTGACATTGATACGGGCTTTAAATGCTTCAGTGTGTATGTGTCATTCATTTGTGTATGTTTCTCTTTGTCCAAAGGAGATGTGCTCTTCGGTTGGGCTGGGATGAGAGAATACCTGTGAAGAGGAGAAAGGAGAGAGGGAGGAGTGCTGGGGAGGGGGAGGGTGTATCTCTGAAGTCCGTGGATGAAGGACCATGTGTATCCTACCCAAGTGCGATTTGAGGCAGGGAGGAGTAGGGGAGTGTGGGGGAAGGGTCAGGATCATGCTGATCTGCTTGCAAACATGAAATATTGCCGACGTACTCATGTCAAAGCCCCTTTGAGCTGGTGTTTTAGCCATACCATCTGATGACACCTCCTACTAATCAACAAGTGGCCCTGCTCAGAGACTTTCCTGGGGTTCTGGCTGGCTCAGTCTCCTCCCAGCTGTCAGATTACATGACTGTCTGAGTGAATGAACTTTTCTCTGCTTCTCCTGGAAAGTGTGGCAGCATCAAAGCAAAACAAACTTCATTTTTAGCTACCTCTGCTTTGGGTAAACTTTAACCATTGAGTGCCTGTGTTTTTATTTGTAGACTGGGATGATCCCAGCTTTTTCTCAGAATTGTTCAGATAAGCATACACAATGACATAACTGGAGGAGTTTTACAAATTGTAAAGGGGTATGCTAATGTTACTCATTGTTGTTGTTTTCCCAGGGTGCAGACCAAGTGAAAGCATACATACCGGATGCCATCTGGTATGATTATGAGACAGTAAGTAAGGCAGCTCCAGTTGGCTCTAAGACCTGCCTCTAGCAGAAGGCCCTTCTAAGGCAGCGGTCTTGGGAGCTTGGGGTAGGATAATAGTACAAGGCTTATATTTAGTTGATTGTGGGTTATTTTCTGTGAGAAATGTGTCTTAGTCCATTTGGAATGGTACAACACCATGCTTTAGACTGGGTAATGTCTAAACAACAGAAATTTATTGCTTACAGATTTGGAGACTGGAAACTTCAAGATCAAGGTGCCAGCAGATTCAGTGTCTCATAAAGGCTCACTCTACTTCATTGATTGCATCTTCTTGCTCCTCCTCACTGCTTAATCACTTTTCCAAAGGCCCAACCTCTTAATACTACTACGTTGGATATTAGGGTTCAACCTATACATTTGAGGGGCACACAAACATTCAGACCATAGCAGAAGGACTTGTCAAATGTACAGTGAAATAATTTGAATAACTTTTTTTTAAATGGAAATTCATTATATCAACCTGGCTACTTGTAGCTGTAAGGACTAATCCTTGCCATTTGGCTGTGATAACCTAGAGAATTAAAGCCCAACTGTAGAATCACAGCATAACGTAATGTAAAGAATTTGGGAGAGTTGGAATATCAGCTCTGCTCTCTACTACCATATGATTTGGACAAATCACTTCACTTTGGGGGGGAGAGGGGTCTCAGTTTTTTTCTTCTTTAAAATGAGGCACTGAACTAGATATTTAAGAGCCCTCCTAACCCAAATGTTACCTGATCTATTTTCCTTTTGCTGATTAGGGAGAGGCCATCTCAAGGAGGAAACAATTCATGAATATGAAACTTCCAGGTGATAAGATAGGACTTCACCTTCGAGGGGGCTACATATTTCCCACCCAGCAGCCAAACACAACCACAGAGGCCAGGTAATCTCCTCACTGTTCTAAGAGTGGATAAGCTAAGGGGAAAGTCAACCATCAGTAACCTTCCTTCCTTCCCTTTTTTTTTTTGAGTTGGAATCTCACTCGGTCACCCAGGTTGGAGTGCAGTGGCATGCTCACGGCCACTCCCAGTGTCAACCTGCTGGACTCCAGCGATCCTTCCACCTCAGTCTTCTAAGTAGCTGGAACTACAGGCGTGCTACCACGCCCAGCTAACTTTTTTGATTTATTGTAGAGATGAGGTCTCATCATGTTGCCCAGGCTGGTCTTGAACCCGCAGGCTTAGGCAGTTCTCTAGCTCTGGCCTCCCAAAGTGCTGGGTTTACAGGCTTGAGCCACTGCACCTGTCCCTTGCCTTCCTTTCAAAGTCAGTCAAAAATTTATTCACTTAGTAAAAGGTAAATATCTCTTTACATACTCATAGTCCTTCACTTTTGGACTGAATCAGATTATGGGAATAGTCAAAATAATCACTGATGAGACTTCTCTGTGACTAAAAATTGTTCTCAGGTAGATTCCCTAATGTGTGGGAGAAGGCATATTAAATAAGAGATAAAGGTTATCATGTGAAAGTCAACCCAGCTTGGAGGTCCAGAGCTCAGAATCTGAAGACAGATGGTTTGGGTTTAAGCCTTGGATCTACTGCATACTAAATGTGTTTACCATGGGCAATTTGCTTTTCTGGGCTTCTGCTTAGTATTGGTAAACTAGGGCTGATGATAGTTCAGTTTTTAGAGTTACTATGAGGGCTAAATTAATTAATATAAATTATAATGTGTGCAAGATATGCCTGGTCCATGGTAAGCACCTAACAAGTGTTAATTGTCAGTGTCTCAACCTTAACAGTTCTCAGTGGGAACTGCCTCCTTCTACCCTTATGCCATGCACTACTAACCTGTATTGCTTACCCTCCCTCAACTTCCATGTCTCCACAATGTCAGTATTTACTCAGTTTCTGGGGACAGTCTGGTGTTATCTGTCCCTGGAAACATAAAGGGGGCTGGCTTCACATATTTCTACCCCTTCTTTGTTCTCTGAAACCAAGAATTGCCCTTTTACAGCCGTAAAAATTCCTTGGGACTCATCATCGCCTTGGACTATAAGAGAGAAGCAAGGGGGGAACTATACTGGGATAATGGTGTGTCTAAAGGTAGGCATTCTTAGGGCACCATTACTGCGGTCATGTCTAAAAATTAGTCAATGCAGTCTTCCCGATAGGGCACTAATTTTATTATCATTGTCATTTATTTCTGTAGCTTCAACTTAATGGGCTAAAATTCATTCTGAAAGTCCTGTTAATTAATTCCAATGCATTAACATAGACTTCAAATGTGCAACTTATGTTATTGACTCTACCAAAGCAACATAAATTGGTGCATCTACTTAATTATCTTCTCTGGGTATCATTATTAAGAACAAATAATACATTTTGTTAATAGTTTTGCAAAATACTGCTTTGTTTACTATTGAGGGAGAAATGTCTAATCCGTGTAGTGTGTTTTTCTGCTGTAAGATTTCCAGGTAAATACTTCACATAACCTTATAATCTGTGATCATATAAAAATCTTGCCCTGCATGGAATTTGTATATATTTATTAATATGTATTTGCAATTTTTTATTACAAATAATATAATATATTACACAATATATTATCCTTATACACAAGGGATATAAAGATGAATAAGACATAAGTTTTGCCTTCAAGGAATTCATGGTCCAGCAGGATAGATAGAATACATGTGTGGATAACTATAATGCAAATTTAAATGTTTTAAATGCCAGCAAAATTGTACCCCAGAGTGCCATAGTACAGGAGACCTCTGCAGAGGATTGACAAATATGGATAGAGCTCAGGTAAGCAGAAGTAGATAGTAAGGTATTCTATATGAAGAGAAGGACAGGCCTCCACACCTCCTCTGTATTCCATAGTAATGGACACTCCCCTGTCCTTCTCTTTCAGATGCTGTCACTGAAAAGAACTTTATTCTGTATGATTTCTCTGTTGCCTCTGTAAGTACTGTGTTTGGGGAATACAGTGTATGTTCCTTGCTATGGTGGCCATTTGGGTTTTTGATTTACTATAGATGTGTGGTTATGTGCAATAGGAACAGTGTTTGACTGTCTAAGAGAGGATTCAAGTTGGCATGAAAGTATTTAATGTATGTCAGATCTATAAGCCTATAAAAAACAGTATGAGTTCTGTGTAGAACTTTTCTTTTTTTGGAAAAGAATCATTGCCATTTAGTGTTACATAATGGGTTCTGGCTTCTGAGATGTGCCCTTTTATGGAGGGGTGCAAGTGTGTATGAGGTGTGAATGCGTTGAGGAGTGATAAAGTGGCTTTTTGAGGTTCTTCTGTAATAGCTTTCCTTTCTGACCCCTAAACTTTTTAACCCTAAAACCTGGTCTTGGGTTCAGGTATAAAGTGGGGGCTTTTAAAGTTAGGAAGATACAGAACATCGCCTGCCTCATCTCTGTTTCCTAAGGGGACTGGGAGGAGGAAAAGCAGCAAGGTTAGCAGAGAATGGGAGAATTCTAACTTGGTTTTCTTAGAAGTCTGATCGTCTATGGGCAGAGCTTTCTTTTATGGGGATATCTCTTCTTTATTTCTCCTTTCTTTTAAATTCATGTTGTTCTTAAAAATGAACTTTGGCCAGGCTCGGTGGCTCAGCCTATAATCCCAGTACTTTGGGAGGCCAAGGTGAGTGAATTGCTTGAGCCCGTGGTTTGCGTCCAGCCCGGCAACTTGGCGAGAACTTGTCTTTATAATAAATAAAAAATTAACCAGGCAAGGTAGCATGTGCCTGTAGTTCCAGCTACTTGGAAGGCTGAGGCGGAAGGATCGCCAGCGCCCAGCAGGTTGACATGGGGTGGCCGTGAGTGTGCCACTGCACTCCAGCCTGGGCAACAGAGTGAGACTCTAACTAAAAAAAAATGAACTTTTTTATTTTGAGGTAATCCAAAATCCCCATGCAGTTCTAAGAAATAATGTAGAGTTCCCACATACCCTTTAACCCAGTTAAATATCACAGCAAGGATATTGGCATTGATACTATCAAGATGTAGAATATTTCTATTAACACAAAGATCTCTACTGTTGTCCTTTTACAGCATTCCCATTTGCGTCCTGGCTCCTGTTCCTTTTCCCTGGCAACCAGTAGTCTGTTCTCCATTTCTATAATTGTGCAAGAATGTTATGTAAATGAAATTAGATAGCATGCACCTTTAAGACTGGCATTTTCATTCAGTATAATTCCTTCAAAACTTATCCACGTTATGCATAACAATAATTTGCTCCTTTTTATTGCTGACAAGACAGTCTGATGCCATTTGCGACATAGTGAAAATATTGTGTGATACATTGGCCTAGTTCCAAGGTATGGATGCACCAACTTTTAAAAAATCATTCACTCAGCCAGGCTCGGTGGCTCAGCCTGTAATCCCGTGCTTTGGGAGGCTGAGGTGAGTGGATTGCCTGAGCCCATGGGTTCGAGACCCGCCTGGGTCTCGAACTTGGTGAGACCTCATCTTGACAATAAATAAAAAAATCAGCCGGGCATGATAGCGGGTAATTCCGGCTACTCGGGAGGCTGAGGCGGAAGGATCACCGGAGCCCAGTAGGTCGAGGCTGTGATGGCCGGAAGCGGCCACTGCACTCCAGTCTGGGTAACAGAGTGAGACTCCAACTCAAAAAAAAAAAATCATTCACTTGATAAAGAGCATCTGGGCTGGTTCCAGTCACAGGCTATTACAAATAAATTAAAACTTCTACAGACATTCATGCTCAGGTTTTGGTGTGACGATTTTATTTCTCCATGGTAAGTGCCTTTGAGAGCTGTTGGTGGGTCTTAGGATGGTGCACATTTAGTTTTATAAGAAACTTCCAAACTTTTGCCAGAGTGGCTGTACCATTTTACATTTCCACCAGCAACATAAGAGCCATCTACTTTCTCTACATCATGGCCAGTATTTGATGCTTTCCTTTTTTTTTTTTTTTAAAGCTGTTCTGATTGGTGTGTAATTATATCTCACTGTGGTTTTAATTTGTATCTCTCTGGTGATTAATGATGATGAACATCTTTTCATGTGCCTCATATACCTATTTATTATCTGTATATTTACCAGCTGTAAAAGTTTCTAATTTTGATGGGTCTAAGTTATCATTATTTTCTTTTTGGTGTCAAGTTTAAGACCTTTTGCCTAGCCCTACATTCTGAATATTTTCTCTCATTTTTTTTCCCTAAAAATTTGTAATTATGTGTTTTGCATTTAAGTCTGTGATCTAGTTTGAGTTAACTTTTATATAAGATGCAAGAGTTTGGTAGAGTTTCAACTTTTTGCGTGTGTATATCCAGTTGTACCAGCACCATTTATTGAAAAGTATATCCTTTCTCCATTACATCACTTTTGCATCTTTGTCAAAACTCATTTGGGCATATTAGTGTCGGATTCCTAATTTTTTTTTTTTGATCATCAAACTGTCTCATTTTTCTTTAGTCTTCATTTCCACCTTCTTCTTTGTCTTAGATCAACTTTGTCACTTTTGAGACTCATTTAATTTTCTGTGCTTCAGTCTTCTCATCTGAAAAATGGGGGTACTTATATTTTCAACCTCATAGTCTGCTGTGATAATTGAATGAGGCAATGTATGCAAATGCTTAGCATAGAATCTGGCACATAATAAGCATTCAAACATTCTTAGCTCTTATCATCACTATTATTAAAATGAGAAGAAACATTACTTGGGAACTTTGTGTGTGTATGTATGTCTTTATCTTAGTTTGTTAATGAGTCTCTTAATCTTTCTATTCACTTCTCTGGTTGAATGAATTTCACAGCAAACTGGATGGAATTAGAGTTTATAATACTGAGTGATCTCTCACAGGAACAAATATCTGAGCATCACATGTTCTCACTCATAAGTGGACCTTGAACAACTACCGTAATACTATAAGAAAAGGATTAACAGTGGTGGAAAACTATGGGGGGGGGGGCAGGGAGGGGCAGGAATTAACAGTAGTCAATATCTGTCTGGGGAAAGGGGGGCACACCTCATCAACAAGGGTACCTGCACAATGAATATTTGTATACCTAACCCTTAACTGTACCCCACAACTTTAAAGTAAAAATATATATTTTTAAAAATTTAAAAAATAATAAATTAAAGAAAATTCCACTGTGTCAGAAACATATTTTTCAAGTAATAGAATCAGTAAAGAACCAGTGAACCAAAGCAAATACAAAATATTACTAAAAGATTTAGGATTGTTAAGAGAAGACTGAGTTCATGAATTCTCTGGAGATGATCAACTGGCAATAGTTGAAGCAGCAGAGAAAAAGCAAACACTTTGGATCCCAGAAAATAAACTGTTGAGTGGTATTTGGAGACAATAGAGTCTGAAGTACATGGTCTTTAATCTGACTTTGTTTTTAATGTTTTTTGTTTGTTTGTTTGTTTGTTTTGTTTGTTATTTTTCCCCAGAACCGTCTACAGGCAAACATTACAAATAATAATTATATGGGCCCTAACCTCACGTTTGCTGATATCAGAATCTTGGGAATGGACAAGCACCCAATTAATCTTACTGTTACTGTCCTAGTGAATAATTCTCCCACTTTCAGTCCCAACCTTGACTACAATTCTTCCGCAAAGGTGAGACATTGTTCCATCCTGCAGGGCCCTTGCCAGAGGCCCTGGCCCTGACAGCTGGGCCTCCCTTGTACTTTTCACTTTGGGCAATCACAGAGTCAACTGGCTTGCTGGGAGATCCACTACACCACAGGGAGGAAGCAAGAGAAACATGTGCACACTAAATACAGACTCCTCTGCTTTGTTTGCATTAGGGCTCTGAAGAAAATAGCAGGAGTTGGAGCCTTGAGAGAAGGCAATTCTTCTCTCGGCAAATTTAAAACAAGAAAATTTGATCCCAGATGTGATATAGTGAAAATATTGTGTGATGCCTTTGCCTAGTCTTGAAGACTATTTATACTTTTGTCATCTTGTTGAAGTTAGACTTTCTTTGAGATACAGGTGACATTTTTCTTTAGCGTATGAAGCTATTTCATACCATTGCAGAAAATGAGAATGGAATAAAACAGAAGGGGTAATACAGTTTTGCTCTTATTGAATGACTTCCTTACTTTGTTAATTGAATATTTCAAGTGCTGGGAAATTCATGATTTTTGAAGTCAGACTCCTTCCGTTTTGACAATACATATAGCATAGGGTAAGAGTCTGGTTTCTAGAGTTAGGCAGAATGGGGTGCCAATACTAGTTCCAAGGTATTAAACATCTCTGTGCCCCAGTTTTCTATTTTGTAAACTGGAGATAGCTACAGTAGTCCACAGCATAGGACTGCTTAATAGGATTAATGGAGGTCAGGCTTATAAAGTGGTTATCACAGTGCCAGTATGAATGCTTCAGCAAGTTTAGCTACTGTCACTATTACTATCATTATTAAGTTGAAAAGGCATCACACCCAATGAGCTTAACAGTGACAGACCTGACTGTGATCACCACTCCTTGGCATGATCAAAGCTCTTCCTAGTCAATACTTCCACCATGACTCCATGACTTGAGAAAAGTCAGGAACAATCCAAGTTGGTATTGAAAAAAGGGGTAGGTTTCTTGGTCCTAACTTCCAGCCATCAGACAGGATTTTATCCAGGTGGCTCTACCTCACCTTCTCTGTCTCTGTGGCCTTCTTTCTCTTTACTCAGGTGGCAACCATCACTGGTCTCCAGAAACTGGTACTGGGACAAGAATTCTCTATTGAGTGGAATCTTCCAGTCAATGACCTGGAGAAGTTCAACTGCTACCCTGAGGATCCCACTGCCTCTGAGGATAGTTGCAGAAAGCGGGGGTGCCTTTGGGAGGTAATAATCAGGCATAGGTTACCTTATTGATCAGAAAGCTGTAAAAAACTGTCCCACAAGTAATTAGGCATCTAGAAAACACTTTTTTAATATTGACGGCTTGAATGGTAATCATGACACTGTGTAACATGTATTTTGTCAACTCTGTGTGACAGGTGATCAGCATTTCCCTCAGATATCCTGAATAGAAGAAATATATTGCCACTCAAACCACATGAATTAATACCTCATCTTAAACATGATAATATATATTTGGGTATAGGTTGTGCATTGAGTATTTTAAGTGATTTTTTTTTCATCTATTATAGAGTTCAAACAGGAAGGGTAATGTAAGGCTATTCTTCCTCTGTGTTTGAACAATAAAGACAATGAGAATTAGAAGAAATAGGTCATTTCCTCTAGACTATACTGAAGGTAAAAAGACACCGGGAGTAGAACCCTGCCTGGGGGGTCCAGTCTCCAGATCAGACTTCCTGCTGCTCTGTCACTGTTTACTCATCATAGAAGGCCAGTGTGTGTATTTAGATGACCATATTTGTTTACCAGGGCTGTCACAACAGAGTACCACAGAGTGACTTGCAACAACAGAAATTTATTCCTTCACAGTTCTGGAGTCTAGAAATCTGAAATCATGATGTCAGCAGGGTTGGTTCTTCCTGAGGATTTTGAGGGAGAATCTGTTCCATGATCCTCCCTTAGCTTCTGGTGGTTTGCTGGCAATCTTTGGAATTTCTTAGCTTGTAAAATACACCACCCTGATTTCTGGCTCCATGTTCACATGGCATTTTCCTTGTGTGCATGTCTATCTCCATCAAATTTCTCCTCTAAATAAGGATATCATTCATATTGGATTAAGGTTCATAATAACGATATCATTTTAACTTGATCATCTGCAAAGACCCTATTTCCAAATAGCCACATTTATAGGTATCAGGAATTAGGACTTAATGTCTTTTGGGAGTAAATAGTTCAACTCACAACAATGGATGTGCTGTAACAGGCTCAGTCTGTGTTAACTGAATTTTCAGTAGTGAGACCCTCAAGTTGTTGTTCTAGAGCTAACCAAGAATTCCTCCTGTTGTTCCAGTACACAACTATTCCTGGTGTGCCTACCTGTTACCATGACACCATCCCTAATTATGCTGCTAGTAACATTCAATACCTGAGCAGTGGCATCACCACAGATCTTGCCCTCCTGGAGGCCCCTGAGTCAGCACAAACAGAGAACTCCGCTCAGGCAGCAGCAGCACTGCCACCACCATTTTCACCAAGGAGTATGCCACCCTCACCTGTAGCTGCTGCCTCTGATTCCCTCTCCGCCAAGATCAGCTCCCTCCGCCTGAGTGTGATCTACCACACAGCAAACATGCTGCAGGTCAAGGTAAGGCCCATGTTGCAGATTCTGATTCTCAACATGGACTTTTTAACTTACAGCTCTGTATGGATGGAAGTCATTAAAACAGCTTTAGTCCAGCAGGGTTCGGTGGCTCAGTCTGTAATCCCAGCGCTTTGGGAGGCCGAGGTGAGTGAATTGCCTGAGCCCGTGGGTTCGAGACCTGCCTGGGCAACTTAGTGAGACCTCATCTCTACAATAAATCAAAAGCTAGCCGGGCGTGGTAGCACGTGCCTGTTGTTCCAGTTACTTGGAAGGCTGAGGTAGAAGGATCACCTGAACCCAGCAGGTCAAGGATGCAGAGGCCATGAGTGTGCCACTGCACTCCATCCTGAGTGAGACTCCAACTCAAAAAACAACAAAAAAACTTCTGTCTGGGGAGAAGCCCAGACTGCACTCCAGTCTGGGTGACAGAGTGAGACTCCAACTCAACAAACAAACAAACAAACAAAAACAAAAAAAACCAGCTTTAGTCCAAATTCCTCATTTTGCCACAAGAAAGCTAAGACCTCTAGAGAGGTAAAGGTCAGAAAGTAGGCAGCAGAGCCAAGATATGACCTTAGATCCACAAAGATGTTGAGTTACCTATAATGAGAAGTACTGCAGGTCATAAACAAGCTCAAAGAATCATCCTTTAGTCCTGAGAAAAATGCATCTGCTTTGTGATAAACTCATATGAGAGACATTAGCTTACTTTTAATATTAGAATTATTTCTCTAGTAGTGATTCTCAAACTTTAGCATGCTTCACAACCTTGTTAAAACCCAGATTTCTGGGCCTCACCCCCAGAGTTTCAAAGTCAGTAGGTCTGGGCTGATGTCTAGCTTGAGAGTTTACATTTCAAGCAAATTCCCTGGTGGTGCTAATGTTTCAGGTAGAGACTATACTTTGAGATCTAATGTCGACCCCACCTACTAAAAACACAACATAAGCCATATATGTTTTCCAATATGTGTATTTTTAAAATGTATTTTAAAGAAACAAGTGAAATTCATTTTAATGACATTTTATTTAGCCATGTACTAAAATATTATCATTTCACCTTGAAATAAAATTTTTATTTTTTAATTTTTTTTATATTCAATATTTTTTATTATGATATTGTGGGGTACAGTTAAGGGTTAGGTATACAAATATGCTTCGTTCAGGCACCCTTGTTGATAAGAAGTGTCTCCCCATCCCCAGACAGATATTTACTACCATTAATCC
>CAUYQG010280369.1:0-23598 GCA_963574415.1 Tarsius wallacei | reverse complement strand
CAAGACCTGCCTGGGCAACTTGGCGAGACCTCATCTCTACAATAAATCAAAAATTAGCTGGGCGTGGTAGTGCGCGCCTGTAGTTCCAGCTACTTGGAAGGCTGAGGCGGAAGGATCACCAGAGCCCAGCAGGTCGAGGCTTCAGTGGCCGCTTCAGTCTGGGCGACAGAGTGAGACTCCAACTAAAAAAAAAAAAAGGAAATTACATTTAAGTGGGAATAATAAAATACTTGACTATGTTGCAGTAGGATATGTGTAATGGTTGTGTGATGAATAGTGCACAGGAAGAGAAAACAAGGAACCATTAATTTTGCCTAGGGAAAAACAGGGAAGATGTCTAAGAATAAATGGCATTTGAATTGCGTCTTGAACAATAAGGAAACTTTTATCTGGCAGAGAGGATTCTGATCACATGAAGTGCCATGTGATGCTTGGAAGAACAAGCCATTTCAACTTTTCTTGGGGTAAGAACATCTACTTTAGGAATTCCTTGTTTTGAACAGGAGACCCAAAATCTAATTGGTAAATTAAAAAGTTGAATTGCTTTAGTTATCACAATTCTTCTGTCTATGTGTTTCTCAAACTTTAGTTGACATACCTGCTATAATCTTACTACAGAGTGGATGTATGTTGAATTCTTGCTTCACTGTGACTCTCAGAGTTTTAGATCCTAATTTTATTTAAATTATTATTTTCTTTTTTTTTAACATATTTTTTATTTTAAAATTGTGGGGTACAGTTAAGGGTTAAGTATACAAGTATGCATCGTTCAGGCACCCTTGTTGATAAGGGGTGTCCCCCCGTCCCCAGACAGATATTGACTACCGTTAATCCCACCTCCCTTCCCTTCCCTGCCCCCCACTCCCATAGTTTCCCACCCCTGTCAATCCTTTTCTTATAGTATTATGATAGATGTTCAAGGTCCACTTATGAGTGAGAACATATGATACTCAGATCTTTGTTTCTGTGAGAGATCACTCAGTATTATAAACTTAATAAATAAACATTTTCAAAGGAGATGTGGTCTTTGAAATGGATCTTAATTTGAGTGCTGATATTCCAGTAACAAAACAAAACAACCATTTGTGATGGGGAGAGAGAGAAAAAGAGAGAGAGGTAATATGGATCACAAGCACCTGTAAAGTGTGACCATTAGTTTCAAATAGCACATCATGGAATTTTTCCCCAAGTTAGTTGATTGTTATTCATTGCCCACTGAATATACCATGAAAAAAAAAAAGTCTTTGTGTAAATTCATGAACACTTCTTCCTTATCTCTGTTAACTGTGTCTAGATCTTTATCATATAGGACCTGAGTTTGTTTGTTGTTGAGATTGTTGCTTTTTTTTTTTTGCTTTTATACAACTTGTAGACCTCCAAGAACATTTTCTTGTCATCCAGGAAATTGAAAATTTATTGCTTGAATTAATTACTGGAAGCTCTTTGGAAGTTAGGGTCCCTTGTTTTTAATTTTCTGTTAAAGGTACCTACTGATTTCTGTTTTAAAAATAGATGCTGTTTACTTGACTTGCTCATTACTCTTTGATACTAAAATATAGCTATAATAGCTTTGCAGCATTGTCAGTATTTAAGTATTCATGGGTATTTCGGTAAAGCCTAGATGGCTTAGAATTATTCTAACACGACTAAATGTGTCATCAAATTTTTTGCTCTAAAAATATGCCATAAATGCATATGCTCAATTTGAGGACCAAAATATAATTTTAGATCTCAAAACATAAAGTCGTAATATATATTTACTGTTTATTATATGTCAGGCACAATGCCAGGCCCTAAGTGTCTGCAGTAGACAAATCAGACTTTTTCTCATCGAACTTGTAATCTAGTGGGATGCGCATTCATTCATCAGCCTGTGAATACATACTGTGTTATGCACCAGGCACTGTGATAGGTGCTGAACTTTGCTACACATGTTAAAACATAAACATAATATTGTGCCTGGTGTACACAATTGGCCCACAATTAACTGTAAATTTACCCTTCCATTCTCCTTAACATATTACATCATTCCTTATTAAGGAAGAGTGGGGGAATTTTTTGGTCATAATAGGCTGAGATTGATTTTTTTTGTTCACTAAAATTCATATTTTCTTCCTCTTCTTGGCCTTCCAAGCTAGAATTCATCTCAGTCACCTTTATAATTAGATATGGTCATATGAGTATGTTTTATCCAAAGAAATGTTAGTGGAAGGAATGTATATCAGCTCACAAGGCTTTTGAAAAACTCTTTTCCCTTCCACTGGCCTGATGCACATGCGAGGACTTGCTAGGCAATGGCAGAACTATAAACATCACGCGTGGAGGAAGCTGCTTACTTTTGAGTAAGAATGACTAGGCTTTGTGGTGGTCCACAGAAATGTGGGGGCCCATTTGTTACAACAGCTTATATAATTCTTACTAATCCAGTAGTAGGAAAGTTATAAGGTGGCTTATTATTATAAAAACTATGACAAATTGTCAAGGCCTACCCCAAGAAATGCTATCATTTGGCAACATATTATATTATCCATAAGCTGGAGCTTCTTATGGTCACCATGGGAGGTAGTGACCATAGGCAACAATTATCATTCTCATTTTATTTTGTTTTTTAATTTTTTATTATTTTTTAAAATTGGAGTCTCATTCTGTCGCCCAGGCTGGAATGCAGTGGCTCACTCACGGCCACCACAGCCTTTGACCTGCTGGGCTTAGGTGATTCTTCTACCTCAGCCTTCCAAGTGGCTGGGACCACAGGCATGTGCCACCATGTCCAGGTGATTTTTTGATTTACTGTAAAAATGAGGTCTCGCCATGTTGCTCAGGCTGGTCTCGAACCCCTGAGCTCAGGTAATCCTCTTGCCTTCGCCTCCCAAAGTGCTGGGATTATAAGCGTGAGCCACTGCGCCCAGCTCATTCCCACTTTAAATATAAACACTGGGGTTCACATAAGTCTTGTGACCTGCCAAAATTTGCAAGCCTGGACTACAAAGGAATTAGTAGTAGCATCAAGGTATTCTTTTTCTTAGTTCTATTTTCTTGCCCTCTTTTATCACCTTAATTATATTTATATCCAAAATTATTATAGTTATTTGTTTCTAAATTTTGTCTTCTTGCTTATTGCCTGTCTTTCACCACTAGGTTATAGTGCCTCGGAGTTGAGACCTTATCCACTGCTATATCCCCATCTACCAGTATATTGCCTGGCTCATAGTAGGAACTCAGTGAATAGTTGTGTAATGTAAAAAGGCATGAGAAAATGACTAGAAAATAACTTCAAGCCAGGCATTTTGTAAAGCAAGTTAAACATAGGCCTTATTCATTTTTGTGGAAAGAAATAAAGAGGAAAGGAATAAAAGAAGGATTGATTACATATGGAATGTGTGTTCTTATGGGGGAGATTGGGGGAAGAGGAAAGAGGGTGGTGGAATTGGGGTGGGCAGGAACTAATAATTTTTCACTCTTAACTATTTTTTTAAAACAACTGATTGTTGTTTGTGGAAGACACATTGGCCTGGAAGGATCTCAATTAATGTTAGCTTGAGATAGTTAAATAGGTCACCTGATGCAATCAGAAGAGGAGAAGGCAAAGAACATTAACATAGATTTGAAAACTGCTCCTTGGGTCATTACTGCCCAATTACAAGTGTCATATGCCAAGAATAACAAGCCTTTTTCTCCAAAATTATTACTGTGAAAATATCCAAACCCATAGAAAAGTTAAAAGAATAGGACGTTAAACTCTTTAGCTAAATTCACTGTTAATATTTTGCACATGTGTTCTTTCTCTAGGTCTATGAGTTCGCATTTGTGTGTGCCATTTTTAATAAGATATTTAAGAAAATTGCAAACATTGTCATGCTTCATCCTTAAACACCTTAGCATATATCACCTACGAATGAGGACATTTTCTTATGAAGCAAAATACTATTATTATATCTAAGAAAATTAACGTTAATTCAAAATTATTACCTTATATACAGCCCATAGTAAAATTTATCCAGTTTTCCCAATGGTGTCTCTTGAAAATCTTTTTGTTTTAATGTCATATTTAATCAAGGCTTACACATTGTATTTTGTTGTTAAGTTTTAAAAGTCTTTTTAAAATTTAGGCCAGTAATTTTCAAGGGTGGCCCCAAGACCAGCAGCATCAGGTCACTACGGAACTTGTCAGAAATGAACAATGCTAGAGCCATATGTACCCCAGACTCACTAAATGAGAAACTCTGGGAGTGGGCCCAGCAATCAGTGTTTCAACAAGCTCTCACTAAATGAGAAACTCTGGGAGTGGGCCCAGCAATCAGTGTTTTAACAAGTGATTCTGATGAAACCGAAGTACCATTGATCTAGAACATACTTCTTACCTTTCCTACTTCTCACCTTTTAACATTTCACTTTTTCAAAAGCCCAGGTCAATTTTGTTTTAGAAGGTCCCACATTCTGGGTTTTTCTGATTGTTCCCTTGTGGTTTGACTCAGGTTTAACCTTTTGGCAAGCATAGGTGATATGGAGCACGTTTTATTGCATCCTGCTGTGAGGCACATGATATTTAATGATCCCTTTCTTAGCGATGCTGAGCTCGATCATTTGGTTAACATGGTTATCACCAGATGGATCCACTCTTCAGGTGTATGTTCCTCTTTATAATTAATAAGTAACCTAAAGAGTGAAAATCCAAGGCTGTGTGAGTATTCTCTTCCCTGATAAACTTACATCCAATAGTTGTAACATCCATTGATAATGCTTGCCTGAATTACTGTGTTGGAGTATGGTGATTTTTCTAGTGTTGTCATTCCTTCTATATTAATTAGCTGTCATTCTTTAAATAAGAGCTTTCTCTCTTCCTCTGCATGTATTTGTTTGTGTGTTTGTTTAAGTATCATCATGGACTCATTTTTAATTCAGTGTGTCAAATAATTACTATCATTTTTATTGTTGATATTCAAATAGTGCCAAATTTGGGCAGAGAGAGCCTGTTCAAACCACATTCTCTGTATTCTCTTTCTGGCACAGCAAGACATTCTAGGCTCACTTTGTATGTTTCCTGCTTCATAATCTGAATCAGCCATTTCTCCAATCTGAATCAGTATCTCTAGGTATTTTTAGTAGCAAATACTTTTTAGAAACCAGTATATAGATGCTAGGTGTCCTACATACATGTACGCATGCGCATACATTCATATATGTATGTTTAACTTCTTTTCCTTCTCCTTCTTCTTTTTTATTATTTTATAGGGTTGCCATAACAAAGTACTAAAAACTAAGTAGCTTAAAATGACACAAAATTATCTTACTGTTCTGTATGTCAGAAAAATGACATGGGTCTTTACTAAGCTCAAATCAAGGTATCAGTGGGGCTGTCGTCCTTTCTGGAGGTCCAAGGGGAAAGTTCATTTTTTTGCCTTTCCCGGCTCCCAGAGGCTACGCACATTCCTTAGCTCCTGGCCCCTTTTCCCATATTCAGAGTCATTGACATTGCACCCCTCTGACTACTCTTCCAAGATCACATTGCCCTCTCTGACCACAGCCTTAAAAGCTTCTCCCCTTTTAAGGAGGCATGTGACTAGATCGAACACACCTGGATAGTTCAGGCTAATGTCCTCATCTGTAGGTCTGTACCCTCAATCACATCTGAAAAGTCCCTTTTGCCATGTCAGGTACATATTGATAGGTCCCAGAGGTTCGAGTGTGGGCTTCATGGGGTCATTATTCTGCCAGCCTACCACATCTTCCCTCATTCCTTGTTTTATTTCCGTTTTCTCTCTGCTTTCCAACAACTTTAGTTTATTTACACATTTTCTCTATCCTACAATATACACAAAATAGTTTGAGGATGATAACAGCAGTAACACTAAGTGATAAGACTACTAAGTAAAGCCCAAGATTTCTTTGCAGTTTCTTTTTGGCTTTCTTTTTTTTTGGTACTCAGACTATCTCACTCAGGTGTGTAGTTGAAGTACTGTGTTCCAAAATTAATTTAATTAATGTATTTGTGTGGTTACATTATAGATTAAATATGTAACTGGTTCTTTTTTTGGTTTATATTTGGTTTAGGATTTGTATTCTCCTCCATTTAGTTATTTTTTGAATATTTAAAATATATGACTATAAAAAGAGACATATTCTTAGAAGTTTCAATCCTATCCCAATTTTCTTTGCCCTGTTTCACCCTGCCCACTACCCATGGTCATTCTTATTGCTTAATGATTTAGCCTTCCTATGTTCTTTTTGAAAAACATAGAAGGACATGTGTATGTCTGTGTGTGGGGGTGTGTGTGAGTGTGTTTTGCTTTTACTTCTTACCCCAAAGTAAATGAGTTTATGCATTTTTTTCTCCTTGCATTTTTACTTAGCAGTGTCTCTTGCTCATACAGACAAACACACACACACACATATATATGTATGTATAGATGTGCATATCTATACACATGCAAACATACCCTGGAGTCACTGTATATCAGACAGTCATGGAAATATTGAAAGGAGTAATTGTTAAGTTTTTAAATTCACTTTTTATATTGTTTAATTTGTTACAAATATATATATATATTATGTTAGTGACATAACACAACTAAAAAGAGAAATACATTGACAGAAAATGTCTTCTTTGTAGGCCTTCTGTCTACCTCTTCACTCCCCAAACAGAGTTAATTTTATTCTATGTTTGCTTAACATTTTATTTCTAAGAGTATGGTAGTAATTTTATTGCGATTATTTTTATTTGACAAATCATTTCCCTTTGTGGCCTATTAGTTCCTCAAATGTAGAACGAGTCTCTCTCTGTCTCTGTCTCTTTCCTTTTTCTGAGGGGAGTAGTAGCATTGATTGTGCCTGGAACACAGTATTTCCCCTCTTACTTATTTTGCCTGAAATTTAATTCAATATATATATTTGGTTGTTATATTTTATATAATTAATACATTAGTTAATCAGAGAGTTAGTAGCTTCTTACAAAGGGTATGAAGTGTCAGGTGAGGAAAAGAACAGTGATGTTTTAATTCTGGAATTGAAGTCCCCCCCAAAGAAAGAGAGAGTGCGAGCATTGGAGATATTCTAGAAGGAAAGGAGGAAGAACCACAGGATGGAAAAGAGGGGCACAGAAAGAAAAAAGGCTATATCACTATGTCCACTATGTGACCTATGCACAGCATGGAAAATCTGCCTAGATGATAATAGGAATGATGTTCGTCAGGACAGAAGTAGGCCTCAAGGAGCATTTTCTCTACAAACTAAGAAACAGGTCCAGAGAGATGGCACAGTTGGCAAGGACAGTTACTCACAGACCAGGAGCTGGAAACTCAGACTGTTGACTCCACCACACTCCCTGGAATTGAAAGGATCCTTCTTGTGCTTGCAAGAGGGTACTTCAGAAATCAGGCAGGCACCCCCATTGCTCTGGGGCAAGCTGAGGGCCTGAGTGTGCTCGCCTACGAGAGTGCATTACAGCCAGGCTACTAATCTCATGACTGAAATATACATCTGTCTTTCTTGACCTCCTTCAGCTGTATTTGTGGAAGTGCATTGTTCAGTTTTGAAGCATTGTTTAATTTTAAAATTAGTAGAGAAAAGGGAGTTAGCAAGAGACAGACTGATTAAGTGCTGTCTATATGAACAGGTTTATCCTCTGCCACATTTCTGTTGAAATTCTGAGAAAATGTGAAGAGGATGGAGTGAAGCGAAAACAGATTAAAAATTATGTCAGATACCAAAATAAGGTGAAGCAATTGTGTCTTTGAAAGATAATCAAGAATTGGGTGACTTTGAGTTCTGATTGGCATAATGATGTCAACATATTCACACACACACACACACACACACACTTCATGTACACACAACACACACAAGATGCACACACAAAATAGACACACAGCACATACTCTGTACATTGTCTACCACTTTACAGAAGAGCACACATACAACAGTACCTGTAACAACTCTCACAGGCCCATATGCAATATATGCACACAAAGCATACAACATACTTGAGGGCATGCACACACATGTGAAATTGTGCCTGAGCATTACGATAAAGATATAACTCTTCTATCTTCCAACTTATCCAATATTTTTATTATGATGAAAAGATAGCAGTGCAGGGAGCAATCTCTTCATCAGAAAAAACAGTGAAAAAAATTCCCAAGGCATTGTCATGTATTACGGGTTATTTTTGGTGGTTAAGAGAATTATTTGAAAACAAAGAAGTCTTTCACAAAGCCTCTAAAATACAAAAGATTTAATAACATTTACATCTGTGTATCAGCCATGTCTGTAATGCAAGTCATGAATAACACATAAACCAGAGCACGGAAAGAACAGAAGTGCTCACACATCATTTAAAATCCAACCCACCCCATCGTCAGTGGAATCAAATACTCAGCAGGAGCAGTTCCACTTGATACACACACAATATAGTCATTGGAAATTAAAACATATTAATTATGTTCCTTAAAGTTAGGAGAGAAATGGCAGGATTCACTCAACCTGTCCAACTTCTCTGTTGAAAATTGGTACCCAAAAGTACATCACAGGTTGCCTCTTTATTTTTTTTTGAAGAAATTGCAGAATAAGTGTTGTGTGTGTCTTGTTTTACTGTTCGTTTAAGTCTACACTTGGGACTCAGCCTTGCTGCCTTATGCTGAAAATGGAGGAAGGCTGTCTTGCAAAGCTGGATCTTTGTTACAAGTAAGTAACTTGCAAAAAAAAAAAAAGGAATTCATTGTTGAGCAATGATATTTAAAACAACAATACCTGCACAACTCTTGGTGGCATATGTGGACATTCACACTGCAATGAGATTAACCATGTAGTACTCAGACCTGGAGCCTATTTGGCAACATGTTTAACCAAGAAAGAAATACTTCCCTAGTCTTATTCAGATACATGTCTGAGACCCTAATTTAAAATTGTACATTCCTAGATCCATTCGTCTCCTGTGCTTTTCCAGGGATCTCTTGGGCTGGGTGAGAGAGCCTCAAACTCTGCCAAGAACAGCCTCTGGGACCATATGGAGAAGGATGGGTTGCGGGAGAATCGAACTAGATGATTTTGGTGTGGGCATTCATTCGCATTTGATGTTTGCTTATATTTATTCTTTAAGTCAGTGATGTTGCTTTGTGTTTCCAGGGGTAAGAGCACATTCAAATGATGTTAATGCTAGATTGGCACCTTCTGTTTACTGGCTCTTGCTTTGGTGCTGGTTTCTCTTTCCTCTTCTGTGCATTGTTTCCCCTTCTATCTCCAGGCCTCCTGATGGTGTCAGACCATGGCATGCGGGTCCTGAATAGTTTGAAATGAGTTCTGTAAATGTCATGGAGCCTTTGCCTCTTCCTCTCTCATGTATCTCATTTCAGTGTGAAATTTCAAGCACTTCCCAGTCCTTACTGCTGCAAAAGGTTAATAGTTGTCTTCTTTTAATGTACTATAAATGCTCAATTCCTAAGGATAGTAGTGTTTCAGGGCAAGTTGAGTGTAATTGCTAAATAATATAGTCATTCTCTTTTTAAGTGAGTAATACTTCCGTTGTTCCAGATGCTTCTGTATGTGTGTGTGTGTGTGTGTGCACATGTATACGTGCATGTGTGTATGTGTGTTTGCATGTATGTATGTGTATAAAGGCAGGCATGGGTGAGGCCTCTACTTGGGGGAAGCCAGTCATCTTATAGGAGTTTGCACATTTACGCATTTGGGTTTTAAATGTTGTGCTGCATCCTGGGCCTTTTAGGCACTGCAGATTATGTATAATAGATGACCTGCATTTACAGAGATGTGTGCTATACAGATGTAAATGTTATTATAGCTTTTATATTTTATGTTCTTGTTGAAAGATCATTTTGTCTTTGAATAATATGGCCGTTCAATTTTTTTGGAGGGGAGGGGGTTATCTTTAAAAGAGAATATGAAATGGATATTGCACATCATATATTTCTTAAAAGTAATTTGGAATTTTAGGGTCTGGGATTGGGGCTGACTGATACACTGCCGTGATGAGATATAACCCCTGGAAAATAACAGCACCAGCACATGCCTGCATCTGTCTAACCTCATAATTCACTTTCACATTGGATTATGGATGTCTGCGTTCAGTGAGTCTATCTTCCCTTTAGGTATTATTTCAGCCCTTTGAGATAATAAGGAAAGTTTAATTGCGTTGTTAATTGATTTTTTGCACAACATTATTACCTTGATTGATTGCAGAGTTGATGAAAATGTTAGACACAGGCAGCGTGGAGTATCAGCCAGGCAAGGAGTGGGAGCCTTGTGGAGAATAGATAACCTTGATGTTAAGAGCTATATCCTTCAGATATGTCTTCCCTTGACATATTGATGGCCCTTGAAAAGGGAAAAGCTGATTGTATGCAGAATGCAATCATTAAACCCACTTCAGCTCGCTGTTGATTAATTTGTTTTTTCCTGAAGGATCTAGTTATAGGGAAGGCCTCACTTGTACCAACCGCAGCCATTTTCCAGGTTCCAGACTGCACTTAACCCTCTAGGTGAAGAGAAATAATAATGAGGCTGGCTTATGTGAGACGGGAAGATTATCTTAGGGTGTACAGAGTGTGTGCTTGATGCTCACAAGGCGTCTGCACCATCAGGAGCACTGTATTTCCTCTATCATACTCCTTATTTCCCCCCAAATATTGATTCTTTAAAACACCAATGCCACATGGGGTGGGATGAAACAGTAACTTTGGGATGCTCAGAAAGGTCGATTCACCAGGATTCCAGCAGTTTCAGGAAAACACAGTGCTCAGGAGCTTTTATTATACATTAGGTAAAACCTTTCATAAGCTTGCTTTCATGATTGGAGAATCTGGTTGTTATTGAGGTAGCTTTGTGTGTTTGGGGTGGGTTGTGTGTGTGTAAAGGGAGATGATAAGAAGGAGTTTCTGGAGACAGTATATTGTATTTTCAATTACTTCTTGCCCTGGCCCTATATGACACTTTCTAAGAAAGTTTATTGAAAGCTGTCAACATTATTGCAGTGTTCAGAGCCATCTTCATAATTCCAAAATTCAGGCTAGTTGATCAGTTCATTTACTGATGGACTAACAGGATTTCTTCTGTCCTATTTCCTTCCCCCCAACTCACACCCCACCCCCTTCACCCGTAGCTGCCCAACCCTGGACAGAATCTTAGAGGATCAACCATATGGGCAAAAGTGTTGGCTTTGTCCCTCCAGAAGGATGAGAGCTCACACACATGCAGTGATACCAGTCAGCCTCCTTCTTTTAGGGGAATGGGGAGCTTCCCATTTTCCCTCCCTCTACCCCAGTTTCTGTGCTTGTTACTCATGGAACATTCTGACGTATTTTGCCCTCCTCTTCCCTTTGTGGCTGTCCCCAATATTCATTCAAACCAAATTTCAATTGTATAGCATTGTTGGAGGCCTACCAAAAGTGACATCATCTTCCTGGGGTCTTGAGCCCCCCCAGGAGAGGTCATGTGGGCTTCTCCCAGCACCACAGAGCATTCCGTGGACAGAATTCTTTCTATGGCCCAAAGCACAATTTTTCCTCAGTCTGCCCCACCCCCTCCATTTATGAGTCTTTCTTCTCCTGAACTAACCACTGGCGCTCAGGGAGTCTAATATCCACAGAGTCTTGGCCCTCAATTACTGTAATGGCTTATAATGAGATTTTGGCCAAGTAGCAGGTAGCAGGTTATTACTTCCTGCTCAGCGTGGGCAATGTCTACGCTGTTAATTTGTGTTGCCGAATGTGGCTCAGAGCTGGGCATCAAACTGTCAGAGCCAGATGTATTCTATTAGGTGTGAGGCGCACACTGGTCCATGAGTAATTTTTTTCCTCCAATGTAGAAGCATGTTAACTCACCACAGGGTGAATCCTGACAAATTCAAGCCAGCCAAATGAAAGGGGTAATATCCCAAGTCATCAAAGTGGTACATTCCAGGGACAGATAACACCAGGTACCACCCACTGTCAGCAATGTCTCTCTGACTGGGGCCATTCCATTGATAGGCAGAAAACACTCTTCTTAATATTGCTGGAGAGACTCTGGTGCCTTCATTAAGTTTTAATGAGCCTGACCCTAATGAAGGCCCTTATAATTTGCTCTTCTACGATTTTCCTTGTCTTTATCTTGGGGGGGAAATGTATAGAGGTTTATATTGCTCTTATAAATTGCTTTCTGTTATTAATTCTTACTTAACCTAGAGTTTCTAATATTAACATATACGTATGCATATGCATACACACACACACACACACACACACACACACACAATTTTTTTCCAAAGCAGATGAGAGGACAGGGAGTGGAAGATCAGAAAACAATGAACATATTCTGGCATTTGGCAGTGGGATTAGCTAGTGTCCAAGAATCATGCTTTGCTTTCTACAACAACAGACTTTTGGTTATTATTATTATTTTTTTAATGCAAACGTCTTTCAGTTAGATCATATATCAGCAGATTCCTTTTGTTTTCTTTTTGGAGAAAGCAATTTAGGGTGTACTGGAATTAGGAAGGATTATAGTAATATCAGTACAGGAAAAGTTTGTTTGGATTTTAATGAAGGGCAGGTGGAGGATGGATCAATGGGCCCAAGAAAGGAAGGCTTTTTTCCCAATCCTTGCAGGGTTTGAGTTATGACAAACCCAGTTGTTACGAGGTCTGCTTAATTTTATTTGAGAGGTCCTTTTATTGTAGTTTGAAAAATTAAAAAAAAAAGGAACTTGTCTTTATTTTCAATGACTCTCTTGAGAAATTTCAGCATGCAGAACCAGAGAGAACTGTGGATGTTTCCCCACCTTTTGATGTGAGCTCTCTAATAGGAACAGATCTGAAACCCAAAAGCAAATTTCTGCTTGAGAGCAAAGCCAAATTCCCATTCCAACTCTGCAGGAGGACCCCCGCTGCTCAGGTTTGCTCCTATAAGATTCTGTCTGTTTAGGGGGAGTCTAAAGACTTTTCTGGGAAATTTTTCCTACACTTTTTTTTTTTTAATACTTCATAGATTATGGCTTTCAGGTCTAGTTCTATTCTACTTATCAAAAAAAAACACAAAAAACTCTATTTTCTTCTTTCTTTAGTTAATGTAATCCTCATAGCACTTAAATTTAAACTTTTATGAGTTTTGTTTTCTATAAAGAGCTGGGGCAACCTTTTATTATGGTTATTTTTTTACTTTAGGTACCCTTAGTTTTCAGACTGCTATTGGAGAAAAAATAAAACCTCTGTTTACCAAAACTCAACATATCAGGCCCCTCAGCTAACCTGATTTTTCAGTCTCTGATTTTGGATAGTATTGATTTTTCAAGAATAAAAACTAATGCTGAGGGATTTGGTTTTTTAACAAGGAAAAGGAGGCCCCTGTTAGGTTGTCCTAAAATAGTGTTTCTTAAATATGATCTCCCAGCATCGGCATCAGCTGGGAATTTGTAAAAATGCAAATTCTTGGCCCCAAATCAGACCTACTGAATCAGAAACTATGGGGATGGGGCTTGGTGAGCTGTGTTTTAACAAACCTTCTAGGTGGTTCTAATGCACGGGCAAGTTGGAGAACCACTGTCCTGGGGCTCACCCAGGCTATTCTTCTACCCGTAAACGTCCAGTGATGTAAAATAAGTGTTGGGGTTAGAAATAAGTATCCTGAGACCTTTTCATCTATTTCACAATACAAGGAAAACAATCTATTGTGTACTTACTATGCCCTATCTTTCACGAAGAATGGATGAAAAGCTGTTGTTTTCAACTTTTGGAGCTCATATAAGCAGGAGATGCTAAGACCTTGAGAAATGTTCAATTGGCAGTCTTCCCAGCTAGCTTTCCTAACTATATCATCCTCACTGTAAATACTCAAAGAAATACTCATTTGTGGTTACTATGTTGTACCTAGCAAGAGGATGAAGTTTACTTTAGTCTTAGTATTTTATGTATGAGAGAAGGCTCAAAAAGGTTTCTAGGTAACCATGAGTTAATGAGACAATTTCATTAATTAACTAGAGCCCAGTGTTCCCCCAAGTGGCTAGTCAATCACATGACTGTTATATTAGGGAAGTATAGGGGAAGGAAGTGTGTGAGCGTCATTTTATGCTTGCTTCACTGACCACTCCAGGGACCTCTCAGTGGAAACGGAGAGCCACACTGGACCCAACTCTGGTTTCCCCTGCCCGGAAGGCCAGTAACTCCAATTTTTGTTTACTCCCCTCCCCTGTTTAAACCACTCATTTATTCTCACCCTGTAAAATTCTAATTTAAAATTTAATTCTCTAGAATGTTATATCTTTACTGCCATGATCTGCTTGAAATCTGTGGAAGCCGATAAATACCTCTTTCTTCTAAAGGGAGGTGGTCACTTGTTGTTCTAGGCATGAAAATGGATACTTGACTCATGTGCCAGAGACCAATGAAGGGGATTAAATGAGGCTCAAACAGCAATTGGAATTATTATATTTTTATTTGAGTAGTTTCTGCTACTCTTTTCTGATGACTCTGGACCAAGTACTCTGAGAGGGAGCACAGTTATTGGATAGATTTTAAATAGATAGGGCCTTAAAAGGAGGTAGCTGTGATTTGTGTGTATTGATCCCATTTTTATTTTGATGATGATGATGATGATGATGATGATGATGATGATCTATCAAAAGATGGCACCTCCATGCCATTGGATGACATATTTCCTTTTAGACTCCCATGGTAAAAATGATATTTTTCTCTAAGAAATGGGGGGAATTTATCTTTGTTTATTAGTTCGAATGCTTCTTTACATTTATGCAGGTGATATGTAAAAATCTCCAACCCCTGAACCTGGAAGATTAATTAAAGCGTTTAATGGTAAAGAAAATCAGTCCCTGAAATTGAGGCAAGAAGAATCCAGAAAAGGAAGGGTGTCTGTTAACCCTATTCCCAGAAAGCCTTCAGCACAGATTGAGCAAATGTGACATATTGATCATTAAAGAACCTATAATTGGTGACCAAAAGCACAGTGTGGTTTTAATGGCCCTCCCTGAATAGTTTTTTTATTTTTTTAAAGAAGCTGCTGCTTTTCTAAATTCATGCTGCCCTCTAGTGGCGATGGTCCTGTCTTTGGCTAGAAGGTGGAAAAGATGAATGTCGAGATAGTGGTGGGTATTGCAGAGGGGGCGAAGGGGTGGATTTTTTCTTTCTTTCTTTTTTCTCTCCTGTCTGAAAGATTTCTGAGTTCCTTCATCAACATGAAGCCATACCACTTGACCACTGTCCATTTTGACTGACAGCTGGTTGATATGACATCCATCCAGTGATGGATGCACTGAAGGGCACTTCACAAATCTTAACTGATTTGCATCCCATCCCATCTCGGCATGCACTTTGGAATCCAGCCCATCTCAAATCCATTAAACCCCACTTAGGATACAGACATGGGAGACAGGGAAATTTACACCAAACTGGACTTGCAGTTTAAGTTTCTCTCTAGGAAAAAAATAGGAGAGAATGAGTCTAAGTAAGGTTGTTGGTAATGTCTGAAGTTCTGTGAGCTTCCTGTGAACAGGATTGAACAAATAAATAATGGATTTGAAAAATAAGCATAAAACAAAATTTCTATTCCTGTCACAAAGGAGGTGTCCTATAATTCAGAGATATTTCTGAACTGGATAGGGTTGTATGGGTGCCTGGTCTGGATCTATCACCTTAGAGAAACCAACTGGAATCTGTTTTCCTCATTTGTCAAATAAAGAACTTCACCTAAAATGAGAATTTTTACATTCTGGTCCAGTCTGAGAATTTTCCAGTACAGTCAGAGAAATACTTTTAAAGAGAAGTTTAGCATTCTCTATCTAAGCTTACTGAGAAGTGTAATAAATAATATAGAATTCTTATAGGAGAGTATAAATAAATCATTGTTTAGGAAGTCAAGATTAAAAACTGTTTCTGGCATCATCTTTGGCTGGGACAAAAAAAAAATGTAACCTGAGAATAAAAAACAAAATTTGGATTGCTAAGAAGATTTAGCAGTTTATTCTTTGTGGGGATGGAGGTTACTGGAGTAAGGAAACATTTACCATAGAGTTTGATCTCTCATATTTCTAATATGTTTCTGTTTGATTGAAATACAACATGTGTAGAGGTAAAAGCCAATCATATTGGTGAAGTCCAAAAAAGGGAGCTATTGAGGACCTAGATTTTCAGACTTGAGATTCATTCTTTCCTGTCAGTTGCTGCTCACCCCTCACTGCCCCCAATACATTTTTTTAAAAAAGGAAATTAAAAAGCATTGACATCTGAGCAAAAGCATGTTGACTGTTTCCTTTTCAGGATTCACATAATGGAAATATCTGCTGCCAGATATTTTTCAGACTAATATTTCCTTGATATAGAGAGGACATTGAAGGGCCTGGTTAGGTCTGGGTAGGGCCACAACATCTGCAGATGGGAGACCCCTGAGCGTGGAGTCGAGGGACCCGCAGTGGGGTAGCAGAGCTTGTTACTGAGCATCTGCTTAACATTGCAGGTATTTCTCAGACTCGGACCAGCTTTTTCATTTTTCACTAACAGATTATATCAGGGAAGAACTTGCCCTGCATTTTTTCTCCTCTCCTTCCCTCCTCACCTCCTTTTCTTCTTCTAGGATGAAAAGCCTCCTTTTTGGCTGCCCTGGGAGCCCAGAGGGTATTTTTCCACTGGTCCTGGTTTATCACACAGCATCATGTCTGCCCTCTCTTGTGACCGTGTGTGCAGCCTCCTGCTCTGGGAAACTAGTGTCTTAGCTTTGTATGCCGAGCACTTTTAGTACAAATTTTGCCAAGATCCTTTCCCTGCTGACTGGTTTCCTTCCCCTGCTTTTTCTTCCCTACAAACACTTGGGTGAGACTTGACAAGGCCCAGCATTTGTCTGAGCAGGCTGTGTAATCTATCTTTTCCCAGTGGAAAGCTTCACCTGCATCCGGCCTCACTGGACAGGTCTGAGCATTGGAGCCAAATGTCCTTGTCTCAAAGGGAGAGGTTGCCTGGCATTTTTGTCAGCTTTCTTTCAGGATATGGATGCATCCTAATGCTTGAGTATGTGGCCCATACTGTGAATTTTTTTTTTTGTCTTGTGCGTGATAGGAAACAGCATATTGCAACCCCACAATTTGGACCCTATCATGCACTCAGAGTATTTATCTTTGTCCTTCATACTCTTCGAGCTAAGAAATGAATAAAAACTATCATTTATTCTAATTTATGATAAACAGTGCTGGTAGAAATAACCAACCCGAAAGAAAAATGACAGCAACTAAACCCTGCACATAATACAATTTATTGTGGATGAAAAATGGACCAAAGATTTATATCGTATTGGTATATTGAAAACCACACTAAGTCATGGGGAGGAATTAGCCTTGGTAGAAATAATGAAAACAAAATAAAATGGAAATGAACTAATACTACAGACGATAAAGTTTGTTCACTAAACTTCAACGGAAGACTCAAGTCTTCCGGACACAGTTTAGATCTGCAAATTTTTACTCAAGGAAATGGGACTTTGTAAAAATAAAAGACTCTAAAGATTTAGAGGATATAATCAGTTGAAATTTGATATTTGGCAAAAGCTGATTTAGAAATTTAACCCCTCTGTAAAAATTACATGGAAAAGAATTGATCCCGTTGAAAAGCAATTCAATAAAGTAGGAATGAAAATGTTAAAAATAGAAATGGTTTAACTTTGCATTTAAAAATTGATTAAGGAATTAAATTGGCTAAACGGAGTTTGCTGTGAGAAATTAATGCTTTCTCAAAGAAAAATTGCAAGGCTGGTTTATACATGTTTATATTTAGAAACCTGAAGTCAAAGCATCCTTGGGATCAGGATGGCAGAATTCAAATGCCCCCCAGTGCAAAATACCAGGGTCAGCATAGCAGGGTAGAAATACCACTCACGGTGTTGTTTTGTGCAATAAAAGAAAAGCAAGAAGCATGGTTTGAGGTGGTCACTGCAGTATTTAGCAAGGACAGTGTGCAATATGGCAAAGATAGCAGGAGGCCTAACAGATGTTTGGGGGGTTCGCAAGCATTGTGGTAACCATGGTACACCATCACAACCCAAGACACTTGCCTAGAGTCACACTCAGAGAGTTTGGGAAAGAGGTCTCACCTTTTCTTTGCCTTCCCCACCTTCCCTTGGGTCAACCTGAGAGCCTTTCCTCATCTTATCTCCCACCTGGAGGGTCTCAGATGGGCTCTCAGATGAAGGGAAAATACATCGGGCGTGGAGGAAGGTCTTCGTGTCCTCCTTCTACAACAATGCTCCCCTGCAACCTCTTCCCTTGAGACCTTTTAAAGTCTCTCTTCTTTTCATTTTGTCTTAGTGTTTAAGTAGCTTACACTGAAGGAGGATGTTGTGCTAGGTGCCTGTGATTCTGCAGGCTCCGCTAAATCCTGTGTGATATCCACCGCAGAGCTGATAGCACATCACACAGACTGACCTCGGGGTATTGCTCCAGCCACTTCTCAAGATCATAAAACATGGGTGTTTATTCCTTTCCAGTTCCCAGTTTATTCACGGCCCGCACATAACAAAGACTGAGGAATGTGCTTTCTGGAAAATGTCCCTGTACGGCGTATGATGTTTACAGCTCTTTAGGCCGGATGATAATGTTCATTTCACTTCTCTCTTTCTCTCCAGACATTGTGATTGCTTTGTTTTCATGGGAGAAAGTGTTTAGCATAAAAACAACACTAGAATTCAGGAACTGAGGCTGTTGCCTTCTGTTATTCTGTTCCCCTTCTTCAGAATGGCAAATATTGAATCCGTATATATTTTTAAGTGTTTCAGATGTCTGAAGTCATACCAAAGGTTAAAGGATGAGTGTTCAAAAATTACAATTCCTAACTTTGTGGATGATGTTTAAATTTTATATACATAATCATTTTAATGGTATTGATTAATTTAACAAATGTTTATCAAACTCCTCCTCTGTACCAGTGCCGATGTTCCCCGGTTTATGATGGTTTGACAGTTTTTTCAACCTTACAGTTGAACTAAAGCAAAACACATTCAGTAGACACTGTAATCACATTGAAAGCTAAGGGACTTATGGCTTAAGACAGTTTCAACTTGTGATGCATTTTTGACTTAATGATAATCTCAATTTATGATGGGGTTCTTGGGGGTATAGCACTGTTGTAAATTGAGGAGCTACTGTATTGTTTTAGGCACTGGATGTCAGAAATTGGGGAAGAAGGAGAATATTGTAGGGATGACATGTTTGTGGAAATGTATAGTGTCCCAAGGAAACATTGTTCTAAAGCCTTCCACAATGGACCAGAATAACCCCCTAGTACCCTTTTCTTCTCTGTCACCGAGTCCATCCAACTCTTCACAATACTGTCCGTTTTTTAAGAGGCCGTGAGGAGTCTAGTTCCTTCCTTTCCTCATACAGATGAAAAAAAGAAAAAACAGGAGTCCTATGAGGAATCCTCCATCCCTTGCTTGTTTCCTACTGCTAATTATAAGCTCCAAGTAATCACAACTGGATCAAGATGTGTTTGTCATTACACAGCTACACTTATGAGCACTTATGATAATAGCATTTAAAATAATCACTAAAATGATGATTACCAAAATGAACAATAATGATAATTAATACCTTAATTTCTGTGTTTTACAAATATGAATTTATTGGTTCAACCTGCACTCTAATATCAGATACATTTGTGTGTTTGCATGTGCAAATTCTTTTTTTCCCTCCCACTACTAAAATATTCATGACAGACCACTCGCTCTGATGATTGGGCTTTAGTTGTGTTGAATGTGGAATTATGAGACTTGGGCTTATGCCAAAGCTGGTGGGTCGTAGGCTAGTTAGTGGTCAGCACTTCTGGCTGTGGGTATGAAATACAGGTTTCGGGAAAGTTAGTGGAAAGCCTTCCCTTGGTGATTTTGGGCTCCTCCAGAGCTCCTCTTCTGTCCAGGCTATACTGCGGGAATATGATCTGGATGAGATACAAGAGCTGACTTACTCCAAATCAAAATTTTTATTGACTGACCATTGGATTTGCCTCCTGCATCAGGCAATGTTGGACCCGCCTGATGTTCTTCGCAAGAGAAACATTCGAAAATACTAAATCATCTACCTCAGAACTAAAATGGGCCTCTGAGATTATGCAGTCCCTTGCCTTCATTTTATAAATGGGGAAACCAGCTGAGCCAGGGAAAGGAGTTTGCACTGGTCACATGCCTGAAAAGAGCAGCGCTGGATTTCCATGCAGGACTCCCCCCACCTCCCCTCACTAAATAGACTGTTGAACTACACCTGGAAGTGGGAGGCCATCTAGGAGATCAGGAATCCTGGAGATTGTGCTGGACCCAGTCCACGGGTGTGCAAGAACTGCCCTCCCTGGACACCTTCCAGCAAAGAAGTCTCTGGTATTAACCCTGCTATCTCAGCCTTGCATCTAAGGAAAGAGGCTGATTTCCACCCCCTTAGGCAGCCCTAAGGTCATAACTTAACCTGCATAATTAGAACATCCATTCCAGAGGGGGAAAACATTGAAAAGATAAAGGGCCTCTTTAAAACAGATTCTTCCCAATACATTTTTTTCATAATTATAGCTTTAAGAGCTTATGGTGATGGGAAAGCTGGCTACTTAAGAAAAATTAGGAGTCTCATTTGGCAGGAGAGGATTCCCTGGGGGATGGCACACTGTCATTTTTCAGGGTCCCTAGAAAAAAAAAAAAACCCCACACAGACAGCTGCACATCGGCCTGACGCATGGCAAGCCGGCTTCACTTATTATGGCAAAGCCAGATCTTTTAATTAAAAACACTACATATGCCATTAAATGTGTGTTCCCCCTCCAGTTTCAAGACATTATAGTTAGAAGAGATACAAACAAATGAATCCATTGCAGATGTGCAGAGAAACCATCGCCTACTGAGTCACAACCAGCGGGTTCCCAAATTCCAGCCTCAGAGCACCTCCCCATCAAAATGCTCTTTGCAAGCAAACTGTTCCCTTTGTAATTTTCACAGTTTATGGCAGTTGCCATGGTGGAAGAAGGAGGGCCGTGGGGAGGGCAAGGGAGAGGGAAGCACAATGCCACCTCACTTAATTTATGAGCAGAGCCTCATATTTTAGAAATAACCTTCATGATAAATAAAGTCCTTTGGCCACACATGGGACTGTGCTGTTTTGTGTTTGTTTGCTTTCCCTTGTTAATTTTTATTTATTTATTTTTGAACACAAAAGTCGCATATTGGGGGTAATCGCATCCCTATGCTGAGCTCCTGTAGGAGACTCACAGAGGCAACGCTTGCTTCATTCTAGCCACTGTACAGCGTTCAAGTTTTAAAATTTCAGCCAATTTTAACTGTCACTAGTGGGAGCACCTTTCTCTCCAGGCGAGCACCAGCAGCTGGATTTCATTTTCGGCTGCCAGGCCGTCCCCATGCCTTCGGGGAACAGCTCACGGACTGAGTGCCTTCCCTTTCAGGATTTTATTCAAGGTGACAGCTCCTCACACATTGGCCTTCTGATCACCTCAAGTAGCTGAGATATCAGCAGGGACGAGTGTGCTCTTCCTGCAAAGTCCAAATTTAGATTGACTGAGGTTATCCTTAGGCCCTTTGACCCCGCCACTCCGACAGAACAGGGCTGCCAGGACCTTCACAGCCACTGCGAATTTTGTAATGATGTCTGGGGAGAAATGTTCTGCAGGGGCAGGCAGAGAAGACCCCAAGTGATGGGGAGTGATGTCAGCTTTCGTTAGAGCGGCAGACAGCGTTGGAATATCCTTGGCATAATATGGCGCTGGTATCTCTGTCAGCATCTCTGTTTTCTGTCACCGCACACAATCCTGGGCCTGTCTGCAGTCCTGACGGTGTCTTTTCAGATCAGGTTATTGCCAGCACAGAGACTAGCTCAGCTCTCCACCACACAGCCCCTTTGTTTGAAGTCTGCCCTTTTGTCATTAATGCACTTGATGTCTATTTAAATCTGACAGTGAATGCGGTATCTGTTTTCCCGTCAAGAGATCATTGACAATATTAATACCTCATGTCCTTGCCTCATTTTCCAAGCGCTGACACCTAGTCGCAGTCTCCTGCATTCATCAAACAGCCGTCTCTCACCAGGATGTCTATAAACATTCCTACTTCCAGGACCTAAAGAAAAGGGTAGGCCTTAAAAAGGACTTTTATCAATGCCAACCAGAAGGAAGGCCTGGGAATGTAGCTCAAAACACATCATTGCGTATGTTTTAGGAGCATCCAGCCTGTTTCCCGGGTGACTCTTGCCGGCCGGGTTGTGTCTAAGTGAGATTCGGAGTTGAAGTTTACTGTGGAGAGAGGATAGAGAAAAGCAATGGCATCCCAGAATGTACTGGAGAATTTAATAGAGAGAGTACACTCACAGTGGAGTGTGTGTGTGTGTGTGTGTGTGTCTGCCTTTCATTCTTTTACTCCAGAGAAAGACTGTGTTCTTTATGATATACGACAGCCCTATCCATTTCTTTTTATTAAAATTCATGCTGTCCTGGTGCTGTAGAAAGAAATTAGCATTCTTTGGACCCATTCTTCCAGATTCTTGAGGATTTGTTTGAATCAATTATGTTTAAGAAAGCCTCTTGTGAATATTCTGACACATCTGAGACACTCCCACCCAGTCCTATAAAGGGTGTTGTTCCTGGGGTAGAGCCTGACCAGATAAGCCCACAGACCACCAGGATCCAGGATCCAGGATCCTGGCATTGGTAACAATATTTTAATAGTACAACCCCAATTGCTACATAATTCAGCACAGTAAAGGAAAGAGTTCCGTGCTAACAACTTAAGGAACATTAAGGCCCCAGGAAGGGTCTTCATCTAAGCCCAGTGTTTCCAGGCACCAGACCAATACTGAAAACCAGAAATTGGAGATTGGGGGCCAGGGAGAAAGCATGACCAAGGGGGAGGAGTGATCCACAGTAAACCTGCTCATGGGAAGATGGCAGGAAATGAAAGTAATGAGAACGAGCCCAAGGTCAGTTTTGAGGCCATGGAACGATGTCACTCTCTCTGTTGCCAACTCTAAGAAGTTCTGGGACTCCGGCAATTTCTAACTTTGTCCCAAGCCATCCAAACTAGGGAGCATCTGTCTTGTTCTTAAAAGTTTCTAAGAGTCATTTTAATCCATACGTAAGAACAAGGTTTAAAATTTTATAGTGAAGAAACCTCTCTTTTACAGTCACAAAAACCTTTGCTACTTAGAACTTCTTATGTGAAAGTCCTGGCTGATTTCAAGTTCTAACTTATCTCAAATTAACACAAAAAATGGGGCTTGCTGGTCTCACACTATCAAACTGATGGGAAAAAAAATAATTATGCATCTATGCATCTTGGTGGCTATTTTCACAAGCAGATTTGTGCCTCATAAATGAGCGATTTATGGAAATTTCCTTTCTTTGTTATTTTTTCTAGTTGTATACATTTCAGAGACTCAAGTCCTAATAGTATTAGGACAACTCTGTAGTCTCTACAATAAATCAAAAATTAGCTGGGCGTGGTAGCGCACACCTGTAGTTCCAGCTACTTGGAAGGCTGAGGCAGAAGGATTGCTGGAGCCCAGCAGGTCGAGGCTGCGGTGCCAGGAACATGCCACTGTACTCCAGTCTGGGTGACAGAGTGAGACTCCAACTGA
>CAUYQG010280357.1:0-15656 GCA_963574415.1 Tarsius wallacei | reverse complement strand
CAGAGTGAGACTCCAACTCAAAAATAAATAAATAAATAAAACCTTAAAAGCAATTTTTATTATATCAGCAATACGTACTGATATTTTTAACCTATAAAATATAGATAAGGGAGAAATCAAAACAATTCATATTCGCAACCTTAAAGAAAACCGTTGTTAAAGAAATACCTAGCCCAGGCACGGTGGCTCAAGTCTGTAATCTCACCACTTTGGGAGGCTGAGACGAGAGGATTGCCTGAGTCCAGATGTTCGAAACCAGTCTGGGCAACTTGGTGAGACCTCATCTCTACGATAAATCAAAAAATTAGTCAGGTGTGGTAGCACGTGCCTGTGGTTCCAGCTACTTGGAAGGCTAGGGTGGAAGGATTGCCTGAGCCCAGTAAGTTGAGGCTGCGGTGGCCATGAGCGTGCCGTTGCACTCTAGCCTGGGCAACAGAGTGAGACTCCAACTCTTAAAAAAAAAAAAAGAAATACCTCTACAGGACTTGGTGGTTCACACCTATAATCCCAGCACTTTAGGAAGCCGAGGTGAGAGGATTGCCTGAGCCCATGGATTCAAGACCAGGCTGGGCAACTTGGCGAGACCTCATCTCTACAATAAATGAAAAAACCGGGAATGATGGTGTGTGCCTGTAGTTCCAACTACTTGGAAGGCTGAGGTAGAAGGATTGCCTGAGCCTAGCAGGTCGAGACTGCGGTGGCCATGAGCAGGCCACTGCACTCTAGCCTGGGTGACAGATTGAGACTCCAAAAAAAAAAGCCTCCAGGCATAGCCCTCCAAACTCATTCATACATTCATTCAACAAATAATTATGAACTATATATCAGGTTCTGTGCTAAGTGCTAGAAAAAATACACAGTCTCTGCCTTTATACCTTTATAGATTTTTATAGACTAACAGGGGAGACAGAAATGGACCAAGTAAACACTAGTGTCAAATGTCAAGTGTGCTAAGTGTCAAAAGTGAGGGCCATAGTACTATAAGAGATAATAAGATGTGACTTGAGCCAGGCGCAGTGGCTCACACCTGTAATCCCAGCACTTTGGGAGGTAAAGGCGAGAAGAATGCCTGAACTCAGGGGTTCGAGACCAACTTGAGCGACATGACAAGATCTCATCTCTATAATAAGTCATAAAATTAGCGGCATAGAGGCGTGTGCCTGTAGTTCCAGCTACTTGGAAACCTGAGGCAGAAGGATCACCTGAGCCCAGCAGGTCGAGGCTGTGGTGGCCATGAGTGTGCCACTGCACTCCAATTTAGGCAACAGAGTAAGACTCCTACTCAAAAAAAAAAAAGTGACTTGAGCCAGGTGTGGTGGCTCATGCCTGGAGGCCAAGGTGAGAGGATTGCTTGAGTCCAGGAGTTTGAGACCAGCCTGGGCAACATAGCATGATCTCAACTCTACAAAGAATAAAAATTTTTAAAAACTTAGCTGGGCATGTTGGTGTGTACCTGTAGTCCCAGCTACTCAGGAGGCTAAGGCGGAAGAATTGCATGACCCCAGGAGGTTGAGGCTGGGGTAAACCATGATCATGCACCCGAGCCTAGGTGACAGAGACACTGACTCAGAAAAAAAAAAACAACTTGATGGGGAGAACAGTGATAAGGAAGAAAAGAAAGAGATAGGCAGAGGCCAGACAACACTGGGCCTCATGGGGCTGCTACAGATGTGGGATGTTTTTAATTTCTATTCCATTTCCCATCTACCTCATGCTCAGCATTGCACTAGTTACTTTATTTTTATTTATTTATTTCTTTAGAGTTGGAGTCTCACTCTTGTCGCCCAGGCTGGAGTGCAGTGGTATGCTCACGGCCACCGCAGCCTCTACCTGCTGGGCCCAGGCAATCCTGCCGCCTCAGCCTTCTAAGTAGCTGGAACTATAGGCATGTGCCACCATGGCCTCCCAAAGTGCTGGGATTATAGGCGTGAGCCACCGCACCCAGTAAAAAAAACCCATTTTCATACTTACCCTTCATGAACACACGATGAGATAGGCAGTATGATCCACATGTGGCTTAGAAAAAGCCTTCCTAGACTCTGGTGTGACCATGTGCTCTTTGAGCTATTATCATCGCCATATTTCCTGGGTTTGGCTCCCTTCCCTGCCTTGGGAAGGTGAATCTCCTCTCTCTCTCTCTCTCTCTCTCTCTAATTTACCTTTTAAATAAACTATATTTTTCAATCTAAAAAAAAAAAAAGGAGCCAGGCGCAGTGGCTCACGCCTGCAATCCCAGCACTTTGGGAAGTAGAGGCAAGAGGATTGCCTGAGACCAGGGGTTTGAGATCAGCTCGGGCAACTTGGCGAGACCTCGTCTCTATGAAAAATCAAAAAAATTAGCCAGGCATTGTGTTGCATGCCTGTGGTTCCAGCTACTTGAAAGGCTGAGGTGGAAGGGTCACCTGAGCCCAGCAGGTCGAGGCTATGGTGGCTGAGGGCATACCACTGCACTCCAGCCTGAGTGACAGAGTGAGACTCCTGTCTTCCCCCCAAAAAAAGGAAAGTCATTTGCCCAATCTGTGTGACTAGAGGCTAGCTTCTCATCATTGTGTCTCCTGTTTACCCTCCATCAGGACTATCTTTGTCTCTGTCCATGCAGAAGAGCTCCCACAACTCACTCCATCTCATTGTATGTAGTTCAACCTCTTCAACCTATCACAGTGCCCAATACTGTAGTCCCTCCCTGGACTTTATCAGCACCTACAGCTCTTCTACCTCTGAAATCTTGAATTCTGGCAAGTTCCCTCTTTGTAACCACATACCTCCTGGCCCTACTCACAACTCACTGTCTTTGTTTAACTTCCTCTGACTTCCCCAGGCAGTCACTGCTTCATGCCCCATGACACTCATTTTCTCTTCCCATCTTGGGGTTTCCTGCATATCTATGTTGACATGTTGTCATTATCTTTTACCTGTTTCTGAGCCATCTTGGTGTCTGAGCACAGTTGTTGGCACACTGAAAGTGCTTGACAGTTGGCTGGGCACTGTGGCTCAACCTGTAATCTCAGCATTTTTGGAGGCTGAGGCAAGTGGATTGCCTGAGCCCATGTGTTCGAGTCCAGTCCAGCCAACTTGGCAAGACCTCATCTCTACAATAAATCAAAAATTAACTGGGCATAGTAGCATGCGCCTGTAGTTCTAGCTACTCGGAAGGCTGAGGTGGAAGGATCACCTGAGCCCGGTAGGTTGAGGCTGCGGTGGCCATGAGCGTACCACTGCACTCCAGCCTGGGCAACAGAGTGAGACTCCAACTAAAAAAAAAAAAAAAGAAAGAAAGTGCTTGACAGCATTTGTTGAATGAGGAATTCTCTTGCTCCTTTCTCTCCAATTCCCACTTGCTTCCCACCTGCTATTCTGCTGTCGCCTGGCTCTACCCATTCCTGTCTACCCAGGCCTGACACCTCGGGCAAGGTGGTTCCTGAGGGACGACCCTGAATAGCTTGCCCTACCTCCTCTGTTTCTCTGTCTTGTCCCTAAGTTTTCTGAGTCACTATAAGGTTAACATTAAGTGACTCTTGAGCCAGACAGCTTGGATTCAAGCTCCACTTCTTTCTCACCAACTGACTTCAAACACATGTAGTTAGCTCTCTCTAAAGTTCCTCATCTGTAAAATGGAGATAATAGGAGTAACCTAACTTCTAGGATTGTCATGAGCATTACAGGCTGCCATGTGCACAGGCCTGGACCACAGTAAGTGCTCAAATACCCTTGTCCTAGAATGAGTATTTTTTCAGTCAATCTGACTGAAGCACATTCTTACTCCTCCTCTGCCTGTTGTCTTGGCCCAGGTCTGTCAGTGTGTCTGTCTGCTGGGGAGATGCAGAGAGAAGGTTATCAGTTGACTTCTACTCCCTCAGATGAGTCAGCCACTTCCAGCTCTGTGTGCCACCCTCTTCTCTCTGCTTTTCCCCAGGGTTCCCTGTGCCACTACTTGACTCAGCACACCAGTGACTGGGGAAGTTCCCTGCGGATGGCACTGTCCCTGGCCAAGGGCCTGGCATTTCTCCATGAGGAACGCTGGCAGGATGGTGGGTGAGCCGGGTATAGGGAGTCAGGGAGCCACATTGCTATGTTTCTGATTCTCCCTTAGTTTGGAGGGGTAGAATTGGGTCAAAAGAGAGAGGTAAAAGATCTGTGTCCTTTGAATCTTGGATTCCCCCACAGGCCAGTACAAACCAGGTATTGCCCACCGGGATCTGAGCAGCCAGAATGTGCTCATCCGGGAAGATGGGTCATGTGCCATTGGAGACATGGGCCTTGCCTTAGTGCTCCCTGGCCTCACTCAGCCCCCTGCATGGGCCCCTACTCAACCTCGAGGTCCAGCTGCCATCATGGAGGTGAGTACTCTAGATAAGGATGAGGCCCAGGGTGATGGTGGTGCTGCTGATAGAGATGCAGCTGTTGCTGTGGCAACAGTGCAGTGGTACCTCTAGCATTTGGGACATTGCTGAGTCTGTAGTTGGGGGATGTTGCATGCACCAGTGCTGCAGTGAGGGTTGCCACAGAGATGATTCCTGGCTCTTCACACCTTGTTCTCTAGGCTGGCACCCAGAGGTACATGGCGCCAGAGCTCTTGGACAAGACTCTGGATCTACAGGACTGGGGAACGGCCCTTCAGAGAGCTGATGTTTACTCTCTGGCTCTGCTCCTGTGGGAGATCCTGAGCCGCTGCTCAGATTTGAGGCCTGGTAAGGATGGACGGCACAGTCCCTCACCTGGTACCCCATCCACCTAGCCTGATCTCCAGAAAGGCCCGATCTTCTTCTCCTTGGGCTCTCTATACAGGAGGCACCCCAGGGCTAAATACCCATCCCCTATACCTTCCCCCAGACAACAGACCACCACCCTTCCAACTGGCCTATGAGGCAGAACTGGGCAGTACCCCTACCACCTGTGAGCTATGGGCCTTGGCAGTGGAGGAGAGAAGGCGTCCCTACATCCCATCCACCTGGTACTGCTTTGCCACAGTAAGAGGACCAAACTGGTGGGCTGGGCACCTGGAGAGTGGGGGCTGGGCATGGGCTTCAAAGCCTTCTCCTCCAGAACTAGTCTGTCTACTCCTAACTCCTCTCATCTCCCACCACTCTGGAACTGCTGGAACTGGGCAAACTTGCTCTGGCCCTCAGTTCATCCTCTTCTACTCTAAGTCTCACATAGCCTGTCCTATCTACTTGAGACACACACCTTGCTCAGCCTTGCCCTGACTGTCTCCTCTCTACCATCAGTTAGTCCTGTTCTTTAGTCACCTTCTCCCTGGATTTGCTCTTGCTCTGAGCTCTGGCCTTGAGATGGTGTCTTTCCTGGTATAGTGGAGCCCAAAATTTTATTCAGTAATTCCTCATGGGCAACCCCTTTGGGTCCACTCCCACCCTGGGAGCTTTTCTGTCCCCTCAATAAACCCTGAATTAAAAAAAAAAAAAAAAATAGCTGCACGTGGTGGCCTATAGTTCCAGCTACTTGGAAGGCTGAGGTGGAAGGATCAGTTGAGCCCAGCAGGTTGAGGCTGCAGTGACTGTGAGCATGCCACTGCACTCCAGCCTGGGCGACAGAGTGAGACTCCAACTAAAAAAAATTCCTCATTTTGTCTTATACATCCATGTTTCCTCTGTGACCCTAGTTCACAGTTCTAAATATAAAGACTTAAAGCAGGCTGGGCTCAGTGGCTCAGCCTGTAATCCCAGCACTTTGGGAGGCTGAGGCGAGTGGATTGCCTGAGCTGGCAGTTTGAGACCAGCCCGGGCAACTTGGTGAGATGTCATCTCTACAATAAAATTAAAAATTAGCCGGGCTTGGCAGCGTGTGCCTGTAGTTCTGGCTACCTGGAAGGCTGAGGTGGAAGGATCACCAGAGCCCAACAGGTCAGCTGGGGTGGCCGTGAGTGTGCCACTGCACTCTAGTCTGGACAAAAGAGTGAGACTCCAACTCAAAAAAAAAATTACTGGCTCGACTTGGACGCATTAAACCCTCGGGCCCGCTGGGATGGCCAGCGTAATAAAGTGCCACTTCCTATAAAAAAAAAAAAAATTACTTAAAGCAGTGGCCTCACACTGAAAGTTTATGGGCCTGCATGAATAATTTCCTAACAGAATGGCCTTTGTCCTGCTATCTGGTCTGAAATTTCTACAACACAAGTGTCTGTTGGGTTAGATAACAGAAACCAGGCATTATTTGCAGGAGACCCTGGTTGCTTGAGCGGCAGGAGAATAATTTCCCATTAGCTCCATGGCTCAATGCCTATAATCCCAATATTTTGGAAGGTGGCGGCAAGAGGATTACTTGAACCCACAGGTTCAAGACCAGCCTGGGCAACATGGCAAGACCTCTTCTCTACAATAAAATATCAGAAAAATTAGCTGAGTGTGGTGGTTCATGCCTGTGGTGCCAGCTACTTGGAAGGCTGAGGCAGAAGGATCACCTGAACCCAGCAGGTCAAGGCTGTGGTGGCTGTGAGCATGCCACTGCACTCCAGCCTGGACAACAATGAAAAAAATTTTTCTATTAGCATATTAAGCCATCATCCTGAGTTAGCTTCTCAGAGGTATAGAAGGCACCCAGAGAGCCTATCTCATAGGGAACAAGACTCAGAGGACTGGGTTTCAGTGAGGGGGAGAGGAGGGAGACTCCAGGAAGGATCAGAAGAAGAGTGTTGAAAAGAGGATAGTGATGGTCATTGATAATACCTTTTAACTCTGGGGTCACCTAAGATCCTGGGGTCAAGCTCCCTCCTGGTCATTTCTCCCAGGACCCCAGTGGGCTGAGGGAGCTCCTAGAGGACTGTTGGGACCCAGATCCAGAAGCACGGCTGACAGCTGAGTGTGTACAGCAGCGTCTGGCTGCCCTGGCCCATCCTCAGGAGGCCCACCCTTTCCCAGAGGACTGTCCACATGGCTGCCCATCTCTCTGCCCTGAAGACTGTACTTCAACTCCTGTCCCTGCCACCCTCCCCTGTGGGCCTCAGCTGAGTGCCTGCCACGTCAGTGTTCAGCAAGGGCCTTGCTCCAGGTATCTTCAAACTGCCTGTACCCCTTCTCATGTGTAGACATGCGATTTATGTGGATTCTATGTACATGTAAACATAAATATGGTGACCATATATTTGTCTGGTCTGCCTCACCACTGCCTTTCCCACTTTCTGAATCCTTGAATCCTTCTGCGGCCATCCAGCCCACAGCAGTTCTGACCAGTGACTAGGGATAGGCATGCACAGGAAAGAATACAGTCAGCTTTCCTGACTCTTATCCTTAAACTGGCCTTTCTTCCTGTGATCCTGGGACCCTCGTATTGCTCTTTTCCTTCTCCTCCACCAACATTTTTATTTATTTATTTTGTATTTTTATTATTTATTTTTGAGTCTGAGTCTTACTGTTTCACCCAGGGTAGAGTGCAGTGGCATGCTCACGGCCACCACAACCTAGACCTGCTGGGCGCAGGTGATCTTTCTGCCTCAGCCTTCCAAGTAGCTGGAACTATAGGCATATGCTACCATGCCTGGAAATTTTTTGATTTATTGTAGAGATGAGGTCTTGCCAAGTTGCCCAGGCTAGTCTCGAACCTGTGGGCTCAGGCAGTCATCTCACCTCTGCCTCCCAAAGTGCTGGGATTTTTTTTTTTTTTTTTTGAGTTGGAGTCTCACTGTTTTGCCCAGGTTGGAATGCAGTGGCACACTCACAGCCATCGCAGCCTCGACCTGCTAGGCACAGGCAAACCTTCTGCCTCAGCCTTCCAAGTAGCTGGAACCACAGGCATGTGCCACCACACCTGGCTAATTTTTTGATTTATTATAGATACAAGGTCTCACCATGTTGCCTAGGCTGCTCTTGAACCCATGAGCTCAGGCAATCCTCTTGCCTCTGCCTCCCAAAGTGCTAGGATTACATGCATGGGCCACTGCACTCAGTAGGATTTTTTTTTTTTGAGTCGGAATCTCACTGTGTCACCCAGGCTAGAGTGAAGTGGCACACTCATGGACACTGAAGCCTTGACCTGCTAGGTTCAGATGATCCTTCTGCCTCAGCCTTCCAAGTAGCCAGAACTCTAGGTATATGCCACCAAACCCAATGACTTATTTTATTTTATTTTTTATTTTTTTGGAGTTGGAGTGTCACTCTGTCACCCAGGCTGGAGTGCAGTGGCATGCTCAGCCACCTCAGACTCGACCTGCTGGGCTCAGGTGATCCTTCTGCCTCAGCCTTCTAAGTAGCTGGAACCACAGGCATATGCCACCACGCCCGGCTAATTTTTCATTTATTGTAGAGACGAAGTCTCCCCAAGTTGCCCAAGCTGGTCTTGAACCCCTGGGCTCAGGCAATCCTCTCGCCTCAGCCTCCCAAAATGCTGGGATTATAGGCATGAGCCATCGGGCCCTGCATTCTTTTTTTTTTTTTGAGTTGGAGTATCACTCTGTTGCCCAGGCTGGAGTGCAGTGGCATGCTCACAGCCACTGCAGTCTCAAACTGCTGGGCTCGGACAATCCTTCCGCCTCAGCCTTCCAAGTAGCTGGAACTACAGGTATGCACCACCACACCCTGCTAATTTTTTATTTATTTATTGTAGAGACGAGGTCTCACACTGTTGCCCAGGCTGGACTTTTAAAATTTTTATTGTAGAGGTTTTGTCAAGTTGCTAGGATTACAGGCATGAGCCACTGCACCCGGCCTGGATAATCTTTAAACATAACTTTCATTATGTCTTGCCTCTGTTCAACAGTCTACTTGGGCCTAGCAGGTTGAGGCTGCGGTGGCCGTTAGTCTGTTACTGCACTCCAGCCTGGGTGATAGAGTAAGACTCAACTCAAAAAAACAAAAAATGCTGGGCACAGTGGCTCATATCTGATATCCCAGCACTTTGGGAGGCAGAGGCGAGGGGATTGCCTGAGCTCAGGGATCTGAGACCAGCCTGGGCAACTTCGCCGGTCCGCATCTCTACAGTAAATCAAAAAATTAGCAGGGCATGGTAGTGCTTGTCTGTAGTTCCATCTACTTGCAAGGCTGAGGCAGAAGGATCACCTGAGCCCAGCAGGTCAAGGCTGCAGTGACTGAGCATGCCACTGCACTCCAATCTGGGTGACAGAGTGAGACTCCAATTCAGAAAGAAAAAGAAAAGAAAAGAAAAGAAAAGAATGGACAAACATGCTGAGTTTGAGTTGAGTCTTACTCTATCACCCAGGCTTGGAAGGCTGAGGCGGAAGGAGTATAGGACTATGTTCAATAAAAAATAAACCTATTAGGCTGGGCGCGGTTGCTCATGCCTATAATCCCAGCACTTTGGGAGGCCGAGGTGAGAGGACTGCCTGAGCCCAAGAGTTCGAGACCAGACTGGGCAACTTGGTGAGACCTCAACAATAAATCAAGAAAAATTAACTGGGTGTGATGGCGCACGCCTATAGTTCCAGTTACTTGGAAGGCTAAGGAAGAAGAATCGTCTGAGCCCAGCAAGTCGAGGCTGCAGTGGCCGTGAGTGTGCCACTGCACTCCCGTCTAGGCAACAGAGTAAGACTCCTACTCAAAAACAAACAAACATACAAACAAACAAACCCCCAAACCATAAATAAATAAATAAATACACCTATTAAGCTGGGCTTAGTGGTTTATGTCTGTAATCCCAGAACTTTGGGAGGTGAAGGTGAGAGGATTACCTGAGTCCAGGGGTTCAAGACCAGCCTGGGCAACTCAATGAGACATCGTCTCTGTAATAAATTAAGAAAAATTGGTTGGGCATGGTGGCACATGCCTGTAGTTCAGGCTACTTGGAAGGCTGAGGCAGAAGGATTGCCTGAGCCCAGCAGTTTTAGGCTGGGTGGCCGTGAGCATGACACTGCACTCTAGCCTGGGTGACAGTGAGACTCTGTCTCAAAAAAAAAAAAAAAAAAATTAGCCAGGCTTGGTGGCTCAGCCTGTAATCCCGCGCCTTGGGAGGCTGAGGTGAATGGATTGCCTAAGCCCGCGGGTTCGAGACCCGCCTGGGCAACTTGGTGAGATCTCATCTCTACAATAAATCAAAAAAACTATAGCCGGGTGTGGTAGTGCGCGCCTGTAGTTCCAGCTACTTGGAGGGCTGAGGCGGAAGGATCACCAGAGACCAGCAGGTCGAGGCTGCAGTGGCCGGAAGCGGCCACTGCACTCCAGTCTGGGCGACAGAGTGAGACTGCAACTCAAAAAAAAAAAAAAAAAAATAGCTGAGGTCAGTGGTTTACACCTGTAATCCCAGCACTTTGGGAGGTGGAGGTAAGAGTCCATGAGTCCATGAGTCCATGAGTTCGAGACCAACCTGGGCAATTTGGCGAGACCTCGTCTCTACAATAAATCAAAAAACTAGCTGGGTATGGTGGCTCACACCTGTAGTTCTAGCTCCTTGGGAAGCTGAGGTAGAAGGATCATCTGAGCCCAGCAGGGCGAGGCTGCGGTGACTATGAGCGTGCCACTGCACTCCAGCCTGGATGACAGAGTAAGACTCTGACTCAAAAAATAAATATATACATACATACATACATGCATAAACAAACAAACCTATGATCACAAGATAAACAGACAAATCCCAATAGATGGACATTTTACAAAATACCTGACCAGCTAAAAACTGTCAAGGTCATCAAAACAAAGTCTGAGCAATCATCACAACCAACAGAAGCCTAAGGAGACATGAAGATGATTGAATGTAATGTAGTATCATGGATGAGATCCTGGCACAGACAAGGAACACTGAGCAAAAACTAAAGAAATCTGAATAAAGGTTGGAGTTTAGTTAATAACCATGTATCAGTATTGGTTCATTACTTGTAACAAACACACCAAACTAATATCAGATGTTTACTATAGGGGGAGCTGGGTGTGGGTGGAGGGGTATATGGAAACTGTACTATTTTGCAATTTTTCTGTGAATCTAAAATGGTCCTAAAAATTAAAGTTTATGCCGGACACGGTGGCTCATGCCTATAATCCCAGCACTTTGAGAGACCGAGGTGAGAGGATTGCCTGAGCCCACAGGTTCGAGATCAGCCCAGGCAACTTGGTGAGACCTCATCTCTACAATAAATCAAAAAATTAGCCAGGCGTGGTGGCACACACCTGTAGTTCTAGTTACTTGGAAGGCTGAGGCGGAAGGATCACCTGAGCTCAGCAGGTTGGGGCTGCGGTGGCCGTGAGTGTGCCACTGCTCTCCAGACTGGGTGAAAGAGTGATATTGTAACGCAAAAAAAAAAAAAAAAAAAAAATTAAAGTTTATTATGGCTGGGCACAGTGGCTCCCACCTATAATCCCAGCACTCTGGGAGGCTGAGGCGAGAGGATTACCTGAGCTCAGGGGTTCGAGACCAGCCTGGGCAACTTGGTAAGACTTCATCTTACAATAAATCAAAAAAATTAGCCAGGCGTGGTGGCATGTCCCTGTAGTTCCAGCTACTTGAAAGGCTGAGGTGGAAGGATTGCCTGAGCTCAGCAGATTGATGCTGGGGTGGCCGTGAGTGTGCCACTGCACTCTAGCCTGGGCAACAGAGTGAGACTCCAACTCAAAAAAAAAAACCCAAAAAGTTTATGAAAAACAAAAAACTTGCTTGCTTTGGCAGCACATATGTAAAATTGGAATGTTATAGACAAGATTAGCTTGTGCAAGGATAACATGCAAATTCATAAAATGTTCCATATTTTAAAAAGCTCAAGCAAACTGTGACCATATCCTAAGCTTCAGAAAGGCCGTAAATACAAAGACAAGGGGAAGGCTGTGGTATGTATTACAATTTTCACTTGTAGTATTTCTCAGTGGGTGTGTTAGAATCTGTTGTATAGAAGAGAATCACTAACATAACAGTCAGAAAACAGATTATAATCTTGGCTCTCCTAACTGTGAACTCTTTGAAAAGTTCACTTATTTACTTTTTTTTTTTAGTTGGAGTCTCACTCTTGTCACCCAGGCTGGAGTGCAGTGGCACACTCATGGCCACCACAGCCTCGACCTGCTGGGCTTAGGCAATTCCTTCCACCTCAGGAACTACAGATGCACACCACCACGCCTGGCTAGTTTTTGTGATTTATTGTAGAGACAAGGTCTTGCCAAGTTGCCCAGGCTGGTCCCAAACCCCCGGGCTCAGGCAATCCTCTCACCTCGATCTCCCAAAGTGCTGGGATTACAGGCTGAGCCACTGCGCTTGGCCTATTTACTTTTCTCAGGAAGTTGAATGAATGATTCTCTAAGTCATTTCCAACCCTATAATTCCACGATTCTGTGATAAAATATGAAAGTCCCAATTGTGAAGATGACTTTCACCAAATCTAGTGTTTGCCTAGTATGATATTGCCAGGATTAGTGACTTCATACTTCTGGAGATGCCTTATGCATGTAAATAAACTTTTTAGAAACTGGACAACATAAATCTATGAATAGAGGTGGACTCATGGTAGGGAAACCAAATAGCTGAAGATAGGGAAAGAAGACGTTTCCTTTAACCACTTGAATTTTGAACTATTTGCCTGCTTTGTCTATGAAAACTAAGTATTTAAGTATTAATTTTTAAAAGTGTATGCCTAGGAAAAAAAGACTAGGTGGAAATACACCAAAATACTAATTTTCTCTTTTATTTTCTTTTTTTAAGGCAGAGTTTCAATCTGGAGTGCAAGGCTCACTGCAGCCTTGACCTTCTGGGCCCAGGTGATCCTCCCACCTCAGCCTCCCAAAATGCTGGGATTACATGCGTGAGCCACCATACCCAGCTCATCTTACATAATTTATCAGCAGTTTTTGACACATTGGATAGCTTCCTCTATGCGTTCTTCTGATTTTCCTCTTACCTCCACTTATTCTGTATCCTTTGTAGCTCCTCTTCCTCTTTCCAGTTTCTAAAATATTGGCAGTCTCAAGGCCAAGGCTCGGATCTCTTTTCCACTCTAGCTATACTTGCCCCCATAGCATCTAGCTTCTTGGCTTTACATGCCTTGATAACTATCAGCTTTTTTCCTCTCCAGATTAGATCTCTTGCCTGAGCTCCAGATTTCCAAATCCAACTGCCTTCTCCACATCTCCACTTGGATACCTTTTCTTTCTTTTTTTTTTTTACACTGCTGCCCCCTCCTTGATACCCTCAATTTGCCACTATATCTCAGGTTTATAATATTATTACTCCTTCCTTCTCTTGAGGACAATCTTCAACATAAGAATTACCTATAAAGTCAGTGACGAGTTAGGCTATTCCTGCCACCCTGACTACTGCCCACATACAAACAATGACTGGAATCTATGAACTGTTTTCAAAGACAATGTGTAGCTCTGGCTATGAAATATATGACCCAGAACAGTGAGTGGTTCTGCTGTTCAAACTGCAAGCTGCTGGGCACGGTGGCTCATGCCTGTAATCCCAACGCTTTGGAAGGCTGAGGTGAGGGGATTGCCTGAGCCCCGGGGTCTAAGACCAGCCTGAGCAACATGTCAAGATCTCATCTCTACAATAAATCAAAAAAATTAGCCAGACATGGTGGCGCACGACCTGTAGTTCCAGCTACCCAGAAGGCTGAGGCAGAAGGATCTCCTGAGCCCGGCGGTCGAGATTGCAGTACCTGTGATAATGCCACTGCACTGCACTCCAGCTCCAGTCTGAGTGACAGTGAGACTCTGACTCAAAAACAACAACAAGAAAACTGCGAGCTTTGGGTGCAAGTTCAAAGGATTTCCAATACCAATTATGGGCCAAGGTTAGGAAGGTAGGAAGGGTCAGGAAGAGGGTGTTCTGCTGCATTGTTATGGTACAGCCAGCACAAATTTAAATGTAGGTAACTTTTACTACAGCCATGGCCACATTCTCCTCCAAAGTCGTCTTTGAAGAGTCAAATCCAAAGACCTGCTTCAATGTACTCCAGACTCGCTGTCAGAGTCAAAAGGAGAGGATGGGGGGATGGGGGTGCTCATCTTAGCGAAAAACAGTGGTCAAAGGTTAAGGCAAAGGTAGTGAAAGGTTGCCCGGAGAACCCTCTGTCCTGTTTTAAAAATACAGTTTAGGCCAGGTGTGATGGCTCAAGCCTGTAATCCGAGCACTTTGGGAGGCCAAGGCGAGAGGATTGCCTGAACCCAGGGGTACGAGACCAGCATGGGCAACTTGGCGAGATCTTGTCTCTCCAATAAATCAAAAAATTAGATGGGTGTGGTAGCATGTACCTATAGTTCCAGCTAATTGGAAGGCTGAAGCAGAAGGATCACATGAGCCCAGCAGGTCAAGGCTGTGGTGGACATGAGTGTGCCACTACCCTCCAGCCTGGGCAACAGAGTGAGACTCCAACTAAAAAAAAAAAAACCAGCTTATTTTGCTGGGCACAGTGGCTCATGCCTGTAATCTCAGCACTTTGGGAGGCAGAGGCGAGAGGATTGCCTGAACCTAGGGGTTTGAGAACAACATGGGCAACATGGTGAGACCTCGTCTCTACAATAAATCAAAAAAGTTAGCTGAGCAAGGTGGGCACATGCCTGTGGTTCCAGCTACTTGGAAGGCTGAGGTAGAAGGATTGTCTCAGCCCAGCAGGTCAAGGCTGCAGTGGCCGTAAGCGTGCCACTGCACTCCAGCATGGTTGACAAAGTGAGACTCTGACTCAAAAAAAAAATAGAGCTTATTTTTCTCTGAGAGTAAACATTCGCTGTATTACACTTAAGTACTATATTATTATCAATTAATAAAGCTGCAGGTGAACTGTCTTAAGCAATACATTTCTGGGTGTATAACATCACTTTTACACTCAGTGAAAATAAAAACGACGAACTAGATGGGCACAGTTGCTCATACCTGTAATCCTAGCACTTTGGTAGACAGAGGCGAGAGGATTGCCTGAGTCCAGGGGTTTGAGACCAGCCTGGGCAACTTGGCAAGACCTCATCTCTACAATAAATAAATAAATAAATAGCCAGGTGTGGTGGCGCACACATGTAGTTTCCAACTACTTGGGAGGCTGAGGCAGAAAAATCACCTGAGCCCAGTGGCTGAGGCTGCAGTGGCCATGAGCGTGCCACTGCACTACAGCTTGGGTGACAGAGTGAGACTCTGATTCAAAACAAAAAAACCAATGAACTCTCCCATGCCACAGTATAGCAGAAAGCTAGAAATCAGATTGCAAGAAGAAACAAGGCTGGGCGCGGTGGCTCAAGCCTATAATCCCAGCACTTTGGGAGGCCAAGGTGAGAGGACTGCCTGAGCCTGAGGGTTTGAGACCAGCCTGAGCAACATGGTGAGACCTCATCTCTGCAATAAATCAAAAAATTAGCTGGGCATGGTAGCGTGCACCTGTAGTTACAGCAACTTGAAAGGCTGAGGTGGAAGGATTGCCTGAGCCTAGCAGGTCGAGGCTGTGGTGGTCGGAAGCGTGTCATTGCACTCCAGTCTGGGCGAAAAGGAAGAAACACAAAAGTCTTCAGAAAAGTTTGGAGAATGTGGAATCATTTTTCTTTTTCTTTTTTTTTTTTTTTGAGTTGGAGTCTCACTCTGTCGCCCAGACTGGAGTGCAGTGGCTGCTCCCGGCCACCACAGCCTCAACCTGCTGGGCTCCGGCAATCCTTCTGCCTCAGCCTTCCAAGTAGCTGGAACTACAGGCGTGTGCTACCACACCCGGCTAATTTTTTGATTTATTGTAGAGAGGAGGTCTCACCAAGTTGCCTAGGTGGGTCTCGAACCTGCGGGCTCAGGCAATCCAC
>CAUYQG010280356.1:0-13705 GCA_963574415.1 Tarsius wallacei | reverse complement strand
AGAAGTCCTGCAGGGATTTGGGAAATATCTTTGCCATATCAAACAAACAAAGCACTGAGAGAAGCCTCCAACAAATAGATACACACACACACACACACACACACACACACACACACACACACGTAACCAATGCCCAGATGCAGTACTGAATTGCTGAGTTTTTAATAGGTAACACAAAGATTGCCAAACATTCCCCCAAAGAAGCAGCTCCCCATAGGGGGTGGCAGCAGATAGGAAGTAGCTGAAGGCATGGGGTAGGGGGCCTGATTTCCAGCTGCTGGGTTGCACCATCTGACTGGCTGCAGGCACCGTGGTGGGCAGGGAGAGAGGGACCCTGGGCAACCTCAGGAGGGGCCTCAGAGCACCCAGGAGGAGGCTGAAGGAGGGAAGGAGGGAGATTCTCAGGGCAGAAGGGTCTCAGGGCTTATGGGGTGGGGGAGGGGCACCAGGTGGAAAGGAATCTGGCCGGGGAGGTCTAGGAGGGAGGATGGGGCATTTCAGTACAACTGGAGGTCCTCAGAGCTACTGAGTGGGGGGCTCAACAGGCCCAGGCAATCCCGAGGATGGAAAGGGGATAGGGTCTTAGTATACATAGGGGAGACCTCTAGGGGGAGAGGGCTTGGGGAAGACCTCTGTCAAGAAGATGAGACTGTCAAGGTGGAGGGTGTCTCTGGGAGCAGAGGGAGAAACTCAAAGTGGGAGATCTGGGGGCACATATAATTTTGGGGGGACAGGGGGAGTCTTAGGGCTCATGAGGTGTCTCTGGCATGGAGGGGGGTCTCTGGAGCACTCAGGGGTCTCTGGGAGACCTCAGCTTTGGGGAAGGCGAGACCTCTAGAGGAAGGGTGTCACTTGGAGCAGAGTGAAAAACTCAAAGGCAGGGGTGGGAGGTGGCAGGTGTGTCTCGGAGCACGTGGGATTTTTCTTGGGACACGGGGGAGGTCTAGGGCGCACGAGGGTGTCTCCTGGCATACAGGAGGCATGGGCATCTGGGAGGGGACATGTGGGCGTCTAGAGAGGAAAAAGGGGATCTCAGGGCTCATGTTGGGAGGTCTCTGGGCACGCGTAGGGCCCTGGTAAGGGGTAGGGGTCTTGGGGCTCAAGTTGAGGGTCTCAATACGTTAGGGGCCTCGGGGCACATGTGGAGACCTCGAGGGGAGTTAAGGGGGGGCTCTAGGCTCATGTTGGACATCTCAGAGCGCACGTAGGGTCTCAGGGTGCATGGGGGGCCTTAGGGGCAAAAGGGCGTCTCGGGGCTTACAGCGGGGGTCTCGGGGCACGTGGGGGTCTCGGGGGAAAAGGGCGTCTGGGGGCCCATGGGCCAAGCGGGGGTCTCGGGGAGCAGCGGAGCGGGGGCGCGCTCAGACGGCCTTGCACTCGCTCTCGCGCCGCCGCTTCTTGCGCTCGACGTGCTCCTGCGCCTGGCGCGCCCAGGGCGCGGGCCCGCACAGGCCCACCACGCAGCAGGCCAGCCGGCGGCCCGCGTTGCCGTTCTCCAGGCTGGCCGGGTTGCCGCCGCGGCCCAGGTCGTCCTCGCCGGCGTGGACCACCACGGCGCGGCCCACGATGGAGTGCGGGCCGTCCAGCGAGGCGGCCAGGCCGCTGCGGTACTTCCAGAGGCGGCCGTCGCGCACCGCGAAGTTGCCGAAGTCGCCGGGGTGCCGCGGGTGCGGCACGGCCCGCGGGTTGTAGTGGGGCCCCGTGGACTCGCAGCCCTGGCTCAGGTCCCCGAACTGGTGCACGTGGATGGCGCGGCTGGAGCCGTTCGGCTGGGCCGGGAAGCCCTCCAGGTCGAAAAAGGCCTCGAGCCCTGCTTCGGGGCCCAGCTGCCGGAAGAGCACGAGGCCGGCCACCCGGGGCTGCGCGGCGTCCAGCGTGGCCGACGGCTGCACCCGGCAGGCGGCGTGGAGCGCGCCGTCCGCCTCCCGCCGCCGCGCCAGCTCCTGCCAGATCTCCGTGACCTTGGCGTGCGTGTCTCGGATCAGCTCCTCAGTGTCCGCGCCGGGCTCCGCCGGGGCCTGACCCGTCCAGGCGTCCGAGGTGCTGGCCCCCAGGAGCAGGCAGGAACACAGCAGCGCCAGCATGGCCACGGTCGGGCACCTGCGGGGTGGCTGGCGCGGGTGGAGGCAGAGCGAGGCTTAGTCACTTGCAATTCGGAATCTCAGGGATCCCATCGTGGGAGGTCCGATTCCCCAGTCCCCAAGGACACTTGGCAAAGGTTTCCCCAGGACCTGCTGTGTGAGGTGCTCTGGTTTAAAGATGGGCGAGCCCCAGGCTCAAGAGGCTTACAGGGATCTGGGTCACACATGGTTGGGGTCCTCCCAACTCTCTCTCCATAACTGCAGGGGAGGGGGTGTCAGGGCACATGAGGGGTGTTTCATGGCCCTTTCAGACCTCCCTGCTCTCCTCCTTCCCATTCTCTTTCGACTTCCTCCATTACAGACGTACTTAAGACCGGCCCTTGCCTTCTTGGCCGCAGCATGTGCTGTGCCCTCTCTCTGAAGTGGCCTCTCCGCAGCTGTAGTCAGTAGCCTTGGAGATTCTCAAAGGCAGAAACTCAGTTTATCCCCAGCACCTAAGCCCACAACTGGCAATAGGAAACAATGTGTGAATGTTGAATGAGGAGTGCTGTGAGGGACAAGTACGTCATCAAGTCAATCCTACCATCGAAGATGGGGCCTTGTGCTGGGCAACGAGAGAGGAATTCGCACCTATCTCCCTGGGAGGTTTCCAGGTGACTTTTGAGGCCTATAAGATGAGTAGGAGTTTTCCAGCTGAGCCATACAAGAAGGCCATTTCAAGGACTAGTGCTGGTGGAAGTTTTAATGGAGGAAAGTGGGTGATAAGGTAGTTTTCAGTTTGTTAAGTCTGACAGGAGGAAGGATGTGGGCTGGACTTGGGGACACAGTGGAAAGGGGAGGAAGAGTGGGAATAGCCTAGGAAGCGTTAGAGACAGAGAAGCTGAAATGGAGACGGGAGACGGTTGGGGACTGCTGTAGTAACCTAAGCCAGAGATGATGAAAGCTTTCACCCAAGTGGAGGCAGCAAGTATGAAGGAGGCGTGGGCTGGGGAGATACCTTGGGTAGCACTGGCAGGAGAGAAGGTGAAGGAGTAGTTGTGGATGACTGAGGAACCCAGCAGGAGAGACTGGGCGCGTGGAGTGTGGTTGCTGGGTCCCAGGAAGAAGGGAGAGAGGATGAGTTCAGCCACAGCCCCTCCCAAGGACGAGGTGCAGGAGGGTTCCCAGATGGGGAGATGGGGCCAGACAGCAGAAAGCTTGGGTCTGGCACTTGGAAGAGGAGATGAAGCTGGCAGGGTCTCTGGGTGTTGACTGCATGGCACACTCTGGCTTTTAAAAATCAGATGTTGGCTGGGCACGGTGGCTCATGCCTATAATCCCAGCACTTTGGGAGGCCAAGGCAAGAGGATTGCCTGAGCTCAGTGGTTTGAGACCAGCCTGGGCAACTTGGTGAGACCTTGTCTCTATAGTAAATCAAAAAATTAGCTGGGCATGGTGGTGTATACCTGTAGTTCCAGCTACTGGGAAGGATGAAGCAGAAGGGTTGCCTGAGCCCAACAGGTTGAGGATGTGGTGGCTGTGAGCATGCCACTGCACTCCAGTCTGGGTGACAGAGTAACTCTGACTCAAAAAAAAAAAAAAAAAAAAAAAAAAAATCAGATGTCCAGGCCTCATCCCAAGAGATTCTGATTCAGTGAACTTGACTTTTTTTAAAAGTCTCCATCAAAGATTTGGGGTCCCAGCCAGGAATTTTAAAGTCAGACACTGATTCAAATCCCAGTTCCAATATACCAACTGTGACTTCATGGGGTTACTGACTCTCTCTTAGCTTTGGGTTCCTGTGGAATAAGGCCGGCCATACCACCAGGGAATATGGTGAGGATGAAGTGAAATGCGATAAGCCAGGCTATTTCTACATTTTTAAATCTGTCCATGGGAATTCAAACTACCTCTGAAGACCTGGTTTGAAGGTCAACTGCAATTTTAAAAGACCCTTCCAACCCCAAAATAGGTGCCATTAAAAAAAAAAAAAAACAACTCTGGGATTGAGTATGAATTCCTTACAAAACCATTTCAGAAGGGCAACTTAATATGGTGATTAAAAGGATGGAGTCTGAAACTCACCTCATGAATCTAAAGCCTGACTCTGCCAGATACTCTCTAAAGGTTAGCTGTTATCATTATTATTATTGCAGAGTAATGGAGTAGATGCTAGAATGCAAACTTTAGACCAGCCTACCTTCTTTCTGAACCTCAGTTTTCTTATCTGCAAATAGGGACAATAATACATACTTACTTTAGAGCCTTGCTGTGAGGCTTAAAAGAGACCATCCATTGCGAACACGTATTGAACACATGTGTGAGGCACTGCTAAAAGCACTTTTATACTCAGCAGAACACTGTTCAGTAGGTGCTGTTATCAACCCCATTTGGCAAACTGAGGCTCAGGGAGGTGAGTGTCCTGTTTGAAGTTACACATTCCATAAGGAGCCAAGTATATGGTCTGCCCCAAGCCCAAGAGCTTGGTACCACACTGCTCTCATCTAGGGCACTAAGCCCAGAGCCCAGTCCATAGAAAATAAGCAGTAAACGGTGGCTCTTAGTATCGGAGAGAAACTACTGGTTAGAGATTCAGGGCCATTAACTGAGAGAGGTAATGGAGGTTTGGGAGGAGAGGAGAAGTGTCCAGGAAAGGCACCAAAAGGAAGTAGCCAGAAAAGAGACACAGAGCAAGTGACGTCAAGAGACCCACAACTACCCCAAATCCCGAGGAATGAGTAAGGAAGTGGAGTGACCCCTGCCAGGCCTCTACCCGAGGTTTCCATCTCCAGGGACCCCCTTCTCCTGAGGCAGCACTGGAGGAGAGCTCTGCTGCTCGGAAATTTATTCCTTAAAAGTGTAGAGCAAAAACAGATTGTTTTGGGGTGTCAGTGAGTTTTCTTTTTCAAGACTGCTTGGGTTATAGACACATTAAGGAGATGTTTTTCTCTTAAAAAGAAGAAGGAAAATTCTTCCTCAAACTCAGGATAACCCTGATGCCTTGTTTCTTAAGCCTTTGATTTCCTTTCCTCTTGCAGAAGACTCACCCTTCTAGAGCATTCTCCCGCTCCGTTCAAGCTGTGAATAGCCAAATGTTTTTGTTTTTGAGGGCCTACTTTGCTTATGGGTCTGGAGGGGAGGACAAGGTTATCAGATAAAGGGGACACAGGCTCTAGTCCTGAGCCAAAGGGAGCCACCAAGCCTGTATCTCCTCCCTGGATCTGTATCTGGGAAAAACATGCCCTTCTGGAGCCTTGGGTGTGCTTTAATTCCCCGGCTCGCTCCCAGAAGGACTCGCTCCCAGAAGGAGCCTGGCTCAGAGCCTGAGCTGGCCAGGCCTTCTCTGCCTTTCCTATGCAGGTGGCTTTTAGCTTTCCTGCTGTTTCTTCCTAGTTTCCGACACCCAAGCTATGCAACAACTGGAAAGGCAATCTTTGTCACTCGAGCCTTCTACTTTCTGAAGTCCTCTTGGACTGGCCTTTGCAGGCCCAAAGGAGGAACAGCTTCTCCCCACCACCTTCCTGCCCCCCTCCCCGTCTCCACACACACCCCCTTCCGAGCAGCCAGGCTCTGTCATGAAGTGTGTTTCCCTCTCGGGTTGACCAAACATGTTCCCAAGAAAAGGCCCACTGTCCCACCCCATCTGCACTCTCTGAGAAGAACAAAATGAACCTCAGCTTGGCACCCACCTTTCTAGCTCTTCCAAGAGAGCCTTCCCTCCTGAAAAGGGAGCAGCACCCAGCCAGCCGCAGGAACACAGACTGACCCTGGAGTCGGGCTGTTCGTGACAGCCGGGAGGCCAGCCCAGGGGAGTGGTCAGCCTGAGGGAGGAAGGTCATTGGGCCGGTTTCGGGAGGAAAAGCAGGCCAGACTGCCCCTCGTTGTAAGGTTGCTTCACCTCTTCCTTCCCCCTCTTCTCTGTCCCCAACTCTCTCGCCCCACCCATCCCTGGATTCCCTTGCCAAGTATTCCTGTCCGTGACTTCACCGGCCTGTGCAGACGTAGCCAGTGACCTTCAGCACACAGCAGGGGAATAAAAATGAGAAAGAAAACAGGCTGTTTGGAGTAGGGTACAAAGGCCTCTTTATGGAGAGGCCTTTTGCTCTTCTTCAGCTGCTGATTTGTTTTTTTGCTGGATGGAAATGGCCACCACGCCAACGTGTATGATGTTTGCTCCAGAACTGTGCTGTCGTGCCTGTGAAAGGTATGGCAGTGATGACATGCTCAGGCGGCCAGTCCCAGCCTTGTCGCTTCCTAACTGTGTGTGCCTGGACTGGCTTCATCCTTCCCTGAAGGAATCTCTCTCTCGTCATCTGTAAAATGGGGTCATGATGCTGTGCACCCTGCGTGATTACCGTGAAGATCCAATGAGAGTGTGGAGTGTGAACCCACACGTGTGTGCCTGACACATTGCCATACTCCCAGATAATCACTGTTGTTCCTGTTGTTAATGTTATTGTTAAAGCAATGGAGGAGTCTTTTAATAGTGTGTGTGGTCTGAGGGAACTATGAGCCTTTCACTTCCTGGGTTTTTTTGGGGTTTTTTGCACTCCCATGAACTTTTCTCAATCACAGCAGCTCTGTCCAGAAAGAGAAGCTCTCCTTTCCCAGAAGAACCCATGTGGGAAAAGGCAGCTTGTCTGCTGGCCTGTCTGTCCTCCTGCAATCCTTCAACAAATGTTTATTGAGTGCTTACTCTATGACGGGCACTGTACTGTGTTGCTGGACACCCCAAGTTGTATGAGTCGCTGCTCTTTGGGGTTCATATCTTTAGGAGGGAGACAGCAGTGTCTACAGATGCATCCAGTACACAGCGGGGGAGTGCAGCCCATCAGGAATGGACAGGGTCCCCGTGGGGTCCTAATCACCCGTCCTGGTGGGAGGAAAACGTGTTCCAAGTCTAGACCTCTGGGCCCCAATGCAGGCTGAGTGAGTCGATTGCCAGCAAGAGCTTCCTACAGTCATCTTTGAAGAACTCAAACCAGAGATCTTTATCCAGGGACAAGCATTCTGGAAGATAAGATGGAGACTCCCCAGCACTCAGAGACTCCAGCCCCTCTGCCCTACCATCATCCTCTCTGGCTCGCTGGGAATTCAGGCAGCTCAATCCTTTGCAGCTCTGCATTCTGTTGAAGGGCGGAGTTTTCCTGACTAATGAGTTTTCTGAGTTCCAGACCTTCCCACCACCCCACCCCCTTCCTGCAACATTCTGGTTTCTCACTGTAAATCTTTCATCTGATATTTTAAAATCTGCATTTTCGTTCATTTTTTGAAATAATAATCTATATAAGTTCAGAGCCACTGTTTCAGACGGCACTTCCTTCATTTCGCCTAATTTTATTTCTTATTTATAAGGCCCAAGAAAACACTCCTCCATTTTGGCATTCTAGGATTGGCTTTAGAATTCAGATTCCCTTTCATGTTTATGGCATTCTGGGGGAAATTTCCCCTTTTTTTTCCTCACCCCACCCTGTAACATCCACTCATTCGACCATCCTTTGGTAACAGCTACCGAGCTTCCTTCTGAGAAGCCACTGTACTTTCAGTCCAGCAAGTGGTGTTTTCCCCACCCCTTGCTTCAGTGATAGGCTCATGGCTTAGGTGTGATCAGTCATAATGTTACACTGGCTCAGGGATGAGCCATTCAGAGCCAATGAGACACAATGACACTTGTGCCAGGACCGTTTGAAAGAGATGTATCCTCTCATTCCCACCGGACTGGAAACTGAAAGATAACTGAAGTGATTGCAGCCACTGTGCTCCAACAGTGAAGAATCTGTCTGAGGATAAGACCAATGCAGAAGGAAGTAGAATAAAAGTAGAGTGAGAGACAAAAACAGTGGGAGCCCACCTGTAGTCCCAGCTACTCAGGAGACTGAGGCAGGAGGATCGCTTGAGCCCAGGAGTTCAAGGCTTGCAGTGTGCTCTGATCACATCTGTGAATGGCCACTGCATTCCAGCCTGGGTGACATAGTGAGACCCCATCTCAGGAAAAAAAAATGTGAGTGAAATTTGAACCTTTGGCAACATTTGAACCCCAGATCCGCGCATACCTGAAGCTCGTTTCATTATGTGAGTCAATACATTCTCATTTTGTTTAAAGGATTTGGATTGGGTTTTCTCAATCCGCATCTGAACATTTAGTGAAGCACTTTCTCATATTTATTGCATGCAGTAATTTTTGTGTGGTAAATATTCATTTGTTCACTTTGTAAATAAGAAAATGGTTCAATAAAACGAAGCAATGGACCCAAAGTTGGAGAGCTAGAAAATGACTAAGTCAAGATTGAAACTGAGCACTCTGATCCCTAAGCCTGGCCTCTTATCATGACACTTTACTACCACTCCACATAATGAGATGAAAGAACAGTCAGTAACAAATAGCAGATGAATCCACATTTCACAGTTATCTCTGTGACATCAGTGACTGCCTTGCAAGCGAGACCCTGAACCATTGACCTCTTATTCTTTTTACCTCTGTTAATGTATAATACATCAGAAAGTCAGATGAGCATTGTCAAGCTGCAGCATTAAGAAGTGTATTCAAAAGCCCTCCTCCTATCCATGCAGAGAGAAGTCCCCTGCTGGAGAACTTTGTACCTTTTGTGCAGGCATACCAGTTGTAAGTAGCTTCCTTTTCATTTTGTTCAGAAAACTGACAGAACTAAATTCTACCAGGAGATAGAGCGGTTACCATGTGGAGAAAATTTTTGAAAGCAACAGTGAGAGTTTCGGTTTACCTCCCTAGAAAACCAGGTTTTATATGATGACAATTTCCACCGCCAGAGTACTTCAAACACACCTGAGAAAACTTCAAGCATGTCTTGCCAGAAACCCCTTGGGGAGTGAATGTGGAACCAGGGAACTGCATAGTTCTTGGAGCCTGTTATTTTTTGCCATGACACATGTGGATAATGTAGGAAAAAAAACCTTGCTGGCAAGGTGGGCAGGAAGAAAAGAGGTATCAGTCTTATGAAGAGAAATGAAATAATATACCATTTAGCATTTATTAAGCGCCAATTGTGTGCCAGACACTTGCTAAGCTCTTCATATGTACTTTTTCATTTGTATTAACAGGGTTGCTTCTCAGTGAAGAAGAGAGATTGCATTCTGTCCCATACCACATTCTGGCAGATTTCCTTTCTTTGTCAACATGTCACCCTTCCCTTTAAATGCTGGGACGATGTATGTGAAGAAGGTAATGAAAACCATTCAGAACCAGGGACATCTCAGCTACCTACACTTGGCTGGGCACACAGGAGAATTGTCGATAGTAGAACATGGAAGGAATGCCTTTTCTGATCTGAAGAGATCTAAAGGTGAACGTAGGTAAAAATTCCCTCAGAAAAGAAAACCAGAGTAAAATTCTTCTGCTCTGAGTTCTTCTTGGACTCCGACCCTCCCGGTTCTACCTCCTGCCCCATGCCTGTGAGAAGACTTGGGCCATGCCAGGCTTGTCCTTTAACAACAAGATAGTAGTATGGGCAACCTAAAAGCATATCCAACTTCATGCTTATTGACTTAAAATAATTGCATGGTGCACTTTACTTGGGAAAAGAGAGGCCCTTTCCAGTTTATTTTCTAGTCATATTTATTTAACAAACATTTATTGGGCCTGTCAGCCATACCTGCCCCGCTTCTTGCTGTCTCCTTCTCAAGAAGCTGAAAAGCTAGACACTTGCCTTCCCAGAATCCTTTTCATCTAGCAGTGGTCATGTGACCCAGTTATAGCCAATGAAACATAACCTGTTGTGACTTTGGGGAAAGCTTTTTCCTTTCTTTCATAAAAGAGGGGAAAATGGTATGAGTCTGAAATGTGAATTCTGCATTTAGACTTGGATCCCATCCCCAAGATATCTCATTATGTATCTGCAAATATCCCAAGTCCAAATAAATCTGAAACACTTCTCCCAACCATTTAGACAAGGGATACTCCACCTGTATGAGCTGCTGGCAACCCCAGCCTGGGACCAATTCATGAAACTTTAGCAGAAGAAACTTTTCATACTGGTAGTTCTGTTACATCAAAGCAGGAATTTATCTCTCATTGGCGTATTTCCATCAAAAGCCAAGGCAGAAAAGATAGGATCTAACTACTGACTCAACTACTTTATTTCACTTATGGAGATATGTTTTAATAGCTCAGAGTGTTCTTCTAGTTGGGTACTATCAATCAGAACAAAATTACCTTTTCATTCATGAGTGCATATTTATTCTATAAACACAGCATAGCTTTGCTATCTCTTTCAACATTTATTTGCAGGGAGAGAACAACTGTTAATAAAAGAAAATGCCTATGCATAGGCTGAAATAATCCTCTCCTTTAAAAATTCTCACCCTCAAAACTAGATAACCTCATATAGAATTTAGACATGTTCTACTACAAGAATTAAAATCTCAATGCTAATAGGGGCCAGACAGGTTATACAATGGATAAAGTGATCTGGGTATATGTCCTCTCTTATTTGTCTTCAAACTCACAAACTTCTTATTTACATTTTGTCTTCCTATTTTAGTGGAGATAGTAACCTGAAGAATGTTTCTCGTCTATGAGAAGAACAATGGCAACCCACTGAAAAATGGCAATTTAGTCATTCTCAGCTTGGATAAAAAAGCAAGAACCAAATATTAGCTGCCTACAATATATAAATGGCAAATATAAAGACCCAGATAGATTGGCAGTAAAAGAATGAAAAAAAGATTTACCATGCAAACGGTAAGCGGAAGGCCATGATTATATCATCAGCCAAAATTGACATCAAGGATAACTACTGCTGTAGCTGGTCACAACTGGACATTTCACAATGATAAAAGGCACATTTATCAGAAAATCATAATAATCCTAAACTTTATATGCCCCATAACAAAGCTTCAGAATACATGAAACAAAATCTTATGAAGCTAAAAACAAACAAATTCACAATTATGATTGGACATTTTAACATAGTGTCTCATGAATTGAAAGAAGAAAAAGACAACACAGTCATCTGGAATATAGAAAATCTGAACAACATTATCAACTACATAACTGAAATTGTATTTTCCCAATTTTTTTTTCAAGTTTACATGGCATGTTCACCAAGACAGAGTATACTGTAGGCAATAATAATAATAATAAGTTTGATGAAAGTTTAAAAGGTTAAAGCCTTTCAGAATGTATCTGATTGAAATTAAACTAAAATATAAATCAGTGAGATATCTACCTTCCAAATACGTGAAAGTTAAACAATGCACTTTTAAATAACCCAAGAGTCAAAGAAGAAACTATATGAGAATTAGAAAATATTTCCAAGTGAATTATAATACAAACAATATATCAAAATTCGGGGAATGTAGCCAAAAAAGTTTCTTGAGGAAAATATATAACTTTAAATGCTTATATTAGAAAAGTATAAACGTTTATATATTATAAAGCTTTAAAAAAATCAAATTAACCCGATGTAAGTAAAAGGAAAGAAGTAATAAAGAACAAAAATTGACAAACTCGAAAACAGATAAACAATACAGGAAAATGTAAAAGCCAAAAGTGTATTTTTTGAAAAGATTAATAAAATTGACAAAGCTCTGGGAAGACTAATTATAAAAGAGAGAAAATCACTCTATGAAAAAGATACCTGCACATGCATGTTTATTGAAGCATTATTTACAATAACAAAAACATGGAACCAACCGTGCTGCCTACTGAAAGAGGATTGGATTTAAAAAATGTGGTACATATACACAATGGAATATTACACAGTCATAAAATTATGAAATTTGCAGCAACTTGGATGGACTTAGAGGCTCTGATTCTGAGTGATCCATCACAGAAACAAAGAACCGAGTATCACATATTTTCACTCATAAGCGGACCTTGAACAACTATCGTCATACTGTAAGAAAGAGATTGGCAAAAGTGGGAAACTGCCAGGGTAGGGCAGGGACAGGATTTGCAGTAGTAGGAAGGGGCATACCTCATCAACAAGGGTACCTGCATAATGAACATTTGTATACCTAACCCTGAATTGTACCTCATGTATTTCAAATAAAATTTTTTTAAAAAATACTAATACAAGACATCAAAGAGGGCATATCATTTCATAGCCTTATAACCATCAAAAGGATAAGTAAATCTTGTGAACAAATTTATGCTAATAAATTCACTGAGATAAAATGGAAAAACCTTTCAAAACACAGCTTAACAAAATTTACACCAAAATAGTTAACTTGCATGGTCCCCTAATATGTATTTTAAAAATCAATTTTGTAATTTAAAAACTCTTCCCACAAAGAAAAGTGTAGGCCTAGATGGGTTCGCTGGTGAATTCTATCAGATTCTTATGAAATATCTAAGAAAGAAGTAATATCAAATTTACAAATCTCTGTTAGAAAAAGGGAAGGATATAATTCTCAATTCCTTTTTTGAGACTAACATAACCCGGAAATTAAAAGGCTGGCAGATCAATAACTCTCATTAACATTGAGAAAAGTTCCTGAAAAAAATTTTGACCAAAAAAATCCAGAAGCTATATAACATAAAAGATACATCAAGTAGCAATTATCCCAGAAATGCAAGCTTGGTTTACCATATGAAAATCAGTTTATATAATTCACAACATTAACGAGATAAAAGAAAAAAATCACATGATCACTTGATAGATGAAAAAATATTTGGAAAAAATAGGAAAGTAAAGTAGGAATAAAAGGGAACTTAATGTTATTAAAGGCAGTTATAAAACCTACAGAAACCTACAGAAAACAGCATACTTAGTGGAGAAATATTGAGGGTTTCCATCTAAGACTTGGAACAATGCAAGATTATATTCTTTCCCATTTCTATTTAATATTGTTTTGGAAGTTCTAGCCAGTACAATAGGATAGGAAAATAAAATAAAATAAATGTATGTGGGAAAAGAACAAACATTATAAAAATGTGATTGCCTACATAGAAAATTCTAAAGATATTTTTAAACCAACCGTGCTGCCCATTGAAAGTAGACTGGAGCCAGGCTGGGTGGCTCAGCCTGTAATCCCGCACCTTGGGAGGCTGAGGTGAGTGGATTGCCTGAGCCCGCGGGTTCGAGACCCGCCTGGGTAACTTGGCAAGTCCTCATCTCTACAATAAATCAAAAAATTAGCTGGGCGTGGTAGTGCACGCCTATAGTTCCAGCTACTTGGAAGGCTGAGGCAGAAGGATCGCCGGAGCCCAGCAGGTCGAGGCTGCGGTGGCCGGGAGCGGCCACTGCACTCCAGTGTGGGCAACTCAAAAAAAAAAAAAAAGAAAGAAAGTAGACTGGATAAAAAAAAAATTGTGGTACATATACACAGTGGAATAGTATTCATAAAGAAGGACAAAATTATGAACTTCGCAGCAAATTGGATGGACTTAGAGTCTATAATAATCAGTGATCTATCACAGAGACAAAGAACTGAGTACCACATGTTCTCACTCATAAACGGACCCTGAACCATTATTATAATACTATAAGAAAGAGATTGGCAGTAGTGGGAAATTGCTGGCGGGTGGTGCACACTTCATCAATAAGGGTACCTGATCTCAAACCAGGTGAAGTGGGGACCAAAGTGTAGCTCAAACTTTACCTGTACAACGACCATTTGTATACTTAACTCTGAATTGTACCACACATCTTTAAAATAAAAATGAA
>CAUYQG010280354.1:0-15423 GCA_963574415.1 Tarsius wallacei | reverse complement strand
AAAAAAAAAAAAAAAAAATTAAGCTTCCCTGGACAGCAGAGATTGCTGCTGTCCTTGCTTTCCCTGCTCATAGGTGTCTCGGGCTCCTGTCAAGCGCCTGCTGAGGAGTGAGTCTACTGCTGCAGCTGCAGGTGCAGACTTGTTGGCGTGAGCATGAGAGTTTGTGTACAGATGTAGCCCCACACCCAGCGCAGGTTTTGTGTGGCGAGAGAAGAGCCTTTCCAAGGAGCTCATACCCAGTTCATACCCAGTTTCTGGTGCTCTCGTCTCAGGAGGAATGGAGCCTGTGGGGTCACACCCCATGCAGCAACTGACCTTGTGAGAGTTTCTCAGCTTGGGTGGGGGACTGTCCCGGAGCCTCTTCATGGCTTGCACTGGGGAGTCACTGAAGTAAGGTGGCTCCCCATCCACCATCTCAATCACCATGATGCCCAGAGACCAGATATCCACCTGCAGGAGGAGAATGTCCCCGACCATGACTGCCAGAGTTAGGCCCGTGGGTAGTAGTGTGCTGGAGGGGGACGGGAGCAGCTGGTCCTAGCTTCCCCCTGGTGAGTCTGTCTCCTCCCTCCCCTGGTCACCTACCCTGCAGTCAGGTACTTCCCTCAGGAGTGACCACTGCCTGTAGGGACACAGCTGTCAGCCACCCTCTGAGAAAGGCCATCATACATGGGGAGGTCTGGCCACACTCCATCTTGCCCTAAGCTTGGGGGAGCACTTGCAGGACGTGTTTTTGGCAGCAATGTCACAGAGGAGAGCAGCCCCATTAAAAAGGGGAAGGGTACTGACTAAGTAGGAGTCTGAGGAGGACCAGGGCTAAAATTTTGGTGAGGGTTCCACAGGGGGTCACATGAAGAGCTTCGTGTCCCCAAGCCACCTTTGGGAAGCCCCTGGGGGATGGAGGGAATGGTTACCTCAGTGGCATACAAAGACCTGGAGATCACTTCAGGAGCCATCCAGTAGGGAGTTCCCACCAGGGACTTCCTCTTAGGGACGTCTTTGCTGATCTGAGCACAGAATCCAAAGTCGGAGAGCTTCACCTAGGGTTGAAAGGGGAGTGAATGGTGGATCAGGAGGAGGGATGCTGGGAGCAGGGAAGTAGGGGGACATGGCTGTGCCAGGGATAGAGAGGGGCATACCCTGCCATCAAGGGTCAGCAGGATGGAGTCGCTCTTGATGTCCCGGTGGATGACACCCTGGGCATGCAGGTAAGCCAGGGCCTGCAGCACAGACTCACACACAGTGGCGATCTGCTCCTCGTTCAGCCTAGACAGGGAAGGCAGGGCCATGCAACAGAAAAGAATGTTAGCTTTGGCAGGGCTACAGGTGTCTGGACTGGGTGGAGTATAAGTCCCCGGTAGCAGGCCCCCTCGGCTCCCAGGCAGTCTGTTTGGCAGCCTGGTGGGGCCATCGTTCTGGTGAAAACAGGCCTGAGCCAAGCCTGGAGTCCACCCTTCTCTTCCCCACTCCCAAGACCCCAGGGTTCCAGTTACCCCCAAACAGGCAGAGGGCCCAGGACAATCTGACAGGCACCCCAGCCCTTCTGGGCCACAGGCAGAAGAGGCAATGGTGAGGCAGCCTGAACTTAGGGCCCAGCCTTCCCAGATGCCCACCTGACTTGGGAGACGATGTCTGTGAGGGCCCCGCCCTGCAGGAACTCCATGAGCACCCACAGCTCCTCGCCTACCAGGTAGCTCTTGTACATCTCCACCACGTTGAAGTGTTGGTAGTCTCGCATGATCACCACCTGGGGGCAGGTGGGGGCCTGAGTGCCAGGCACAGTGCCACAAGGCTAGGCCACCCACTGCCCCTGCTCACACATGTCCATTCCCTGCCCCCGCTCATCTCCCTCCTGTCCTCCCACCTCATTAAAGAGCAGCTCCCTGCGCTGCTGCTTCCTGAGGTCCATCATCTTGACGGCCACCTGGCGGCCTGAGTGCTTCTCCCGGGCCAGGCAGACGATGCCCGTGGAGCCCTCGCCAATCTTCACATAGCTGTCCAGCAGCAGCCGGGGGTCACCCTGGTCCACCACCATCCTGAGCGCAGCTTTGAACTGCTCATGCGTCACAACACCCGTGTCCTCGCCAGCCAGGGCACCCTTGGCCACCGTGGGGTCCTGGGGCAGGTACAGGTTGCTGGTGCTGATCTGGGCGTGCCGGGTGCGGGGGGAGCCTGCCGGGGAAGACCGGCCTGGAAGCGGACCTGCGGCCGGGGCAGTACGGAGGGACTTCTGGGGACTGCTGGTATCCGAGGTGGTCAGGGGGCCGAAGGTCCCCGCTGGCTGGTCGGAGGGCAAGGACTGGGCCTTGGCCACCAGGCTTGTTGGGGAGTCTTTCTGCGGCGGTCGGAAAGATGAACTGGGCTGCAGGGACAAAAAAAGAAACAGGAAGGGACATGACTGCGGCAGCGTTTGGAGCAACCTTCCTAGATGCAGGGGGTGGCTGCTGTGACCTTGGGACTCTGGTAGGGTCAGGCAGGGCATCAGACCAAACTGGGGAGGTGCTGTGAGTAAAGGTTTTCAAAGAGCTGAAGTCCAGCCCCAGGCCTGCTCGAGATGCCAGCCCCCAGCACTCCAAGGTGAGCAGGCCAGCAGCGGCTCTTTACATCCACTCGGCTGTACCTAAGAAGATAAAGACAGGCGAGTCCCTGTGGGGTCCGGTGCTGGGTATTTCTTCCTGGGTAATTGACAGCTAGACCCCAGGGAGGCCACCATAAGGCAGAATCTTCCCTCTGTGCGGAGGGGCTGCTCAGAGAATCTGGGTCAGAGGCGTTCTTCCTCCCAAGGCTCCCCTACCCTAAAGCCCACGTGGTGGAAGAGGCCCTTGGTAGTGGGATGGGGAGCAGTGGGCAGCGGTGACTCGACTCCTAGGACCAGGCAGGGAGGCCACAGCTGGGGTCTGATAGCCCTGACTGCAGTAGGGAGTCTGCATGTCTGTGCTGGGAGGTTATGTCCCCGACAGAGGACTGCAGAGCTTTGTTACCATGTGGGGGTTTCTCAGGTGTCCCCCATGGGCTGGGGATCTGGTGCCAGAGAGATCTGGAATCAGGGTAGGTCCAGCCAAACCCAAGCCTTGAGGTTGGGAATGGGGGAGTCTCTTAAGGACTTCCCAGAGCAGCCCTTCCACTTCTTCCCAGGCATGAAACTCCTGGCTAAGGACACCCCAGCAGGGAAGAGAAGGCAGGGAGCTTATCTTCATGGCCTCTGGTGGGGAAGAAGGGAAGGTGGAGCTGAGGGGCAGTCCAGGCCCCCAGTGAGCCCAGCCCCAGTCCAGCTCTGGAGCCTGTGAGGGGTTTCTTTGCCTTTCCAGGGTCAAGCCTTGCTGCTATCCCTGGTAGGAAGGGGGTATCCTTTAGTTCTCTCCAAGGAGCTGCAACAGGACCCCTCCCAAGGACTATGTGTTTTTTTGTTTTTTGTTTTTTTGAGTTGGAGTCTCACTCCGTCACCCAGACTGGAGTGCAGTGGCCGCTTCCGGCCACCGCAGCCTCACACCTGCTGGGCTCCAGTGATCCTTCCGCCTCAGCCTTCCAAGTAGCTGGCACTACAGGTGTGTGCTACCACGCCCGGCTAATTTTTGATTTAGTGTAGCGACAAGGTCTCGTCAAGTTGTCTGGGCAGGTCTCGAACCCATGGGTTCCGGCAATTCACTCTCCTTGGCCTCCCAAAGTGCTGGGATTACAGGCTAAGCCACCCAGCCCGGCCGACTACGTTTTTTTTTTTTTTTTTTTTTTGAATTGGAGTATCACGCTATCGCCCAGACTGGAGTGCAGTGGCATGTACCTGGCCACCGCAGCCTCGACCTGCTGGGTTCCGGCGATCCTTCCGCCTCAGCCTTCCGAGTAGCTGGAATTACAGGCCCGCGCTACCATGCCCGGCTGATTTTTGATTTATTGTAGAGAAGAGGTCTCACCAAGTTGCCCAGGTGGGTCTCGAACCCGTGGGCTCAGGCAATCCACTCACCTCAGCCTCCCAAAGTGCGGGATTACAGGCTGAGCCACCCAGCCCGGCCGACTACGTGTTTTTAAAGAGCACCTGGAGGGGGACACTTTAGAGGCTGCAGAGAGGCCTTCTTGGAACTTCAAAGCCATTGCAAAGGTGGTTATCTAGGTGCCCAGTGGTCCTGGTTCCAATCCCAGAGCTGAACTGACTTACAGGAAATCTCCTAAACCAGTGAGCTTGTGGTGGGCTCTCGCTCAGGGACCCCAAATCTGGGGCTCAGGCCCTACCAGCTTCAACCAGAGTCCTTTCAACCTCTTTAGCACTGCCTCCCCCCACACCCCTCCCCCTACAGACTGCCACCCCAGCCCCAGCTTCAGGGCTCCCAATCCCCAACCCAGTCCCTGGCCTGTCTAGGGAGGAGCCTCTGCCAGCTGAGAGCCATGCCATGGCTGACTTCTGCCACCCCCACACCCTAGTGCCTGGCTCAGGCTCGACCTTTGCAGGAAAGGAGCCAGAAAGCTTCCCGGGATTGCTTGGACTTACTCGATCCCTGGTGAGCATATTCGAACGGTAAATAGATTCTCCCATGTCTTTGCCAGCACTTGACCTTCACTGTCTGTGCCCTCCTCCATACAGTGGGGCAGTGGGGCCTCTGAAATGGGGCATCAGGACCAGGGGTCCGGTCCTGGTCTGCTCTGCCTGTGATGAATCTTAGCCAAACCACCCTCTCTGAGCCCCAGTCTCCTCTACAAAGGTGGGGGCCGGGCGCAGTGATCTGGGGAACTAGATAAACTGCAGACTTCCAGCCTCGGAGACAGATTCAGTGGGTCTCTAGGGTACAGATTGCATTTTAACAAGGCTCCTGGGCTTGGATGTAGGAGGTCCACGGAACATACTTTGAGAAGCTCTGAATGAATGAAACATGTGATTCCATGGCCTCAGGGAGCCTCTAGGAGGGCTGTGACAGGGGTGGAAGGAACATGGCCATTACTGAGGCTGTGCCAGGTCCTGGGAGCAGAGGTTTCATGAGATGTCACTGGGCAGGGACTGTCACTGAGCAGAGACTGAAGGGAGGTGGGGCAGTGCTCACTGTAGCATACAATCACCCGATCAGCCCCTAAGGCCCTGTGAAAAAGACCTAGGGATCTGAGGAGACTGCCTGCTGGCCTGTGAGAAACTGAGAAAACATGCTCTCCAAGCACCCATCCGTGTAGTGTGGAGCAGAGCTTGGGGACCACATAAAGTTCCTCTTGATGTTGTTCTATGGCCCCTTGACCTGTCTTCACCCAGAAGTTCCTAAGGAAGGCTATATAAGGAGCTCCTGTTTTTCATTTTTATTTTTTGAGTCAGGGTCTCACTCTGTCCCAGGCTGGAGTGCAGTGGCATGATCACAGCCCACCGCAGCTTCAACCTCCTGGGCTCAAGGGATCCTCCACCTCAGCCTCACGTGTAGTTGGGACTACAGATACATGCCACCACGCATAGCAAATTTGTTGTTGTTGTTGAGGCGAGGTCTCCCTATGTTGCCCAGGCTGGTCTCGAACTGCTGGTTTCAAGCAATTTCCCACCTCAGCCTCAGCTGGGAGTACAGGTGTGAGCCACCAAGCCCAGCCAGGATCTCCTTCACCTTCTGGCCTCCAGGACTTCTACGTGGGCTATCTCTGCTCTGTGAATGTGTGGGAGTGCAGGGACAAGCCACGTGGAGGGGCTGATGTGGGGGGTTCCCTCCCTCTCTTCACTGATGAGGTCCCTGTGGTAATGTTGCTGCAGGTGCTGGCTGAGCTCAGGGATGGAGCCTGTGTCGGGCTGGAGGAGGGGTGGGTTCAGTCAGGACCCCAGCACCAGGGAAGTGTGGGACATCCGCTTGGGGGAGCTGGCTTGATCTTCATCAGTCTTGCTGCCTGTCTCCACAAGGAGAGAGCTGTTACTCAATGTAACCACAAGCAAGGACTTGAAACTCATTAAGCCATGCAAGAAAGGGAAAGGGGGACACAGTTGTGGAATTAATTAATTATTATGGGCTCTGGATGAATTCTGGAATCACTTGTGTGACTGAGTCCTCCTGGGAAGGAAGCCACTAGAAGAGTCATGCATACAATTACAATGATGCCTCATTTTCCCTCCCTGGGCCACAGCTCTCCAGCTGGGGGCTTAGGGGGCTATACCGTAAGTGTTCTAAAGGGAGAGGCCATGACATAATATTCTTTAGAAATAAAGCCACTTGTGGAACACTTATCACTTTGATAAGTCCCTTCAATATGTGATCTCATCTAATTCTCATAACCCCGTGAGTTGTCTTATTATCCCATGGGTACTGCAACCCATGAGGTGTCTATGACCAACCACCCCTATGCTGTGGTCCTATTGATGCATGTACCTTTGGCATATAATGGAGTACATGGTACACAACAGGTGCTTAATCAATGCTTGCCCTTCTGACTCTAAGTGGACTTTTTTTTTTTTTAAGTTGGAGTTGGAGTCTCACTCTGTCATCCAGGCTGGAGTGCAGTGGCACACTCACAGCCACCGCAGCCTCGACCTGCTGGGCTCAGGTGATCCTTCCACCTCAGCCTTCCAAGTAGCTAGAACTACAGGCATGAGTCACCACGCCTGGCTAATTTTTAGATTTATTGTAGAGATGCGGTCTCGCCAAGTTGCCCAGGCTGGTCTCGAATCCGTGGGCTTAGGCAATCCTCTCGCCTCGGCTTCCCAAAGTGCTGGAATTATAGGCGTAAGCCACTGCGCCCGGCTCTTTTTTTTTAAGTCCAAAGTCTCACTTTGTCACCCAGGCTGGAGTGCAGTGGCATGATCACTGCTACCACAGCCTCCACCTGCTGGGCTCAGGTGGTCCTTCTGCCTCAGTCTTTCAAGTAGCTGAAACTGGAGGTGCATGCCACCACACCTGGCTAATTTTTTGATTTATTGTAGTGATGGGGTCTTGCCAAGTTTCCTAGGCTGGTCTCAAATCCCTGGGCTCAGGCAATCCTCTTACCTCCACCTCCCAAAGTGCTGGAATTACAGGCATGCCCGATGGAACACTTCTAATCCCCCAAAGCTCCTAACCAAATGTCTTGCCTCTTTGGCCTCCTTGGCCCCACTCCTGGTCTTCCTGTGCTCTTTAGCCACAGTGACTCCAAGCCATGCTGCCTGGGGCTGGGCACAGGAGCCCTGGGGTCTGTACTCAGATCCTCCCATGGCCATACTTGGCATACTGTGGCCTTAGTGGCCTGAGCTCAGGGCTCAACCTCTGGGATGTGCCCAGTAAGGATGGCTGCTGACTTAGTCTGGGGGCTCCTGAAGTAGGTGGAAGAGGAGGAAGCCTCATCTCCCCACCTGTGTTGGGATTTGCTTAAAGCAGCAGTTCTCAATGAGGGTGCTCCAGAGACATTTGGCAATGTCTGGAGGCCTTTTCAGTTGTCCCAACCAGAAACAGTTCTGTAAAGCCCAGAACCTTCCCTGGGTGCCTACTAGCATCTAGCAGGTGGAGGCCAGGTATGCTACCACAAAGCACAGAGCCCCACAGCAAAGGACTATTGATCCAAATGTCCGGTGGCTCAGCTTGTAATCCCAGCACTTTGGGAGGCCGAGGCGAGTGGACTGCCTGAGCCTGCGGGTTCGAGACCCACCCGTGCAACTTGGCGAGACCTTGTCTCTACAATAGATCCAAATGTCAATCAAGCAGAGGTTGAGAAACCCTGGCCTAGGGCAGACCAGAGGATCTCAGCCCTGCCTTTAAGAGGCCCGGCATGAGAATATACATCTAGACAGATATGCCCAAGGTACCTAGGAGGAATCTACTCCCCTGGATTTGAAATGTGATATCTCTGAGCCCAAGATGACTACTACCTGCTTCCGCAGGTATGGGAGACATCCCAGCATACCTAGCAGCAGTGCCTCACGGTGGGTTCTCAGTAAACTGTGTGGGGATAACAGACCTATCCCCTGCTGTGGGATGCTGTCAGGAACCCAGAAAGATACATGTCAGTGCCCAGCCCAGTGCCGAGACCCCCTTCTCCCCAATTCCTGAAGCCCACCCAGCAGGATTCCCAAGAGGCAGAGGGGGGAGCAAGCTCCGAGTCCTATCTCCTAGCCGTGTGCACTGCCCTGTTCCCACCTTAGTTTCCTGGGGGTGTCTCCCCAGATGCACAGCCTTCCAGAGACCTGTCAGCTCACAGACACTCACGGTCCCCACACAGACCCATCGAATCGCACCCCATGGGGGATCCCAGCCCACTGTCCTTTGTCCTAATGGAGGTCTGGTGTGTGCAAAGTTCAGAACCTTCCCTGGGTGCCTTAGCTGGCAGGACCTAGAAAGGTTGTAAGTCTAGGAGATCCCCTATACCCCCATCCCTGGTTCAGCTGGATGACAGCCACCCTGTCACTGAAAGAGGAAGACCCAGGTTTGGGTCCTGCGGGGGAGAGGAGGCTTCATTACTCATGCTACTGTCCCAGCTGTTTCTTAGGCCTGCCTTAAAAACCTCCTCTGAAGGAGCAAGCGGCTGCCTTGGTTATAATGCTTTCATAACAAGAGCCACAAGCCACTAAGGCCTGGGATGGATGGGCAGCTCTGGCAAGCACCCACTCCCACCTTCCTTCTCTGACTCACTCTCCATGCCTGGGGCTGTCTCACTCTCTCTGACTCAGTCTTCTTATCTGCCAAATGGGAGAGGAGGTTATTGTCACTACCAATAGCATGCCGTAGGGCCTATAAGAAGCAGAAACATGCTAAAATCTGCCTGCCAAGAAATGTCACCACTGGGGCTCCCTTCACACTTTCCTCTCTCACAAGAAAATTGTGCATTTGAGGCCATCCCACATGCCACAAGTCAGCTCTCCTGCTGCTCCCAGACCAGGCAAAATTCAATCCTCCAGTTTTTCATCTGGCCACACACTCAGGAACAAATAATGACAGAAATGTGAAACAAAACAATGACCACAAAGAAAAGGAGAGAAAGGAAGGAAGGAGGGAGGGAGGAGGAAGCCAGCCTCACTAGAGAAGGGGATTCCATGCACATTTCTGCCGTCTTAGGGAGAAGCGGTCCAGGGAGCCTCTCTGTAGGTCTTTGGTGGGTAAGGCCAGGCAGGGCATGGGTCCCTACACCCATTCCCCAGTGGACGCCTGCTCCCTGCCCTCCTGGGAGTGGTCCTAGAGGGAAGCCCCAACCCAACCTACCTTGCTCTGTGGTGGAGGGCCTGGCTTGCTGCCACTTGGAGGCGCCGTGGCAGGTGTGGACAGGAACATGCTTCGGAAAAGCCTGCGCTTAAGACTGCTCTCCTGGGTCTTTGGGCTAGGGCTGCCTTCCCCAGCTGGCCTGCCTGTGGCTGAGCCCACCAGGCAGGACTGTGGCCGGGCCTCCTCAGAGCCATGCTTGGCAGCCTTCATCCCACGTCTGCCGGTGGCCGTGGGGGGCGAGGTGCCTGGGGGGGAACTCTGCAGGCAGGCACCCAGCTGCAGGCAGCGCTGAGAGGCACCCTGGAACTCAGCAGGGCCCAGGGACTGTGCCTTCGTGGCCAGCCCATTGGGCAGGACCTGTGGGCTCTGTGGCTTGGGCCATGGCATCTGCTTGTGGCCTGCTGGTGTGCCCCCATTGCAGCTGAGGTAGAGGCTGTGGGGGTCAGTGCGCTCAGACTGGGGGCTCTGGAGGTACATGTCTGGGTCGGTGGCCCAGTGCTCATCCCCCAGCAGCCCCAGAGACTGTGCCCGCCGTCGGCTGGTGGGGCTGCGGCCACGCAGGGTGTTGGAGCTGATGACCGACAGCTTCTGGATGTCGTTGAGCAGCCCCGAGATGTAGCCGTCCACAGGCCCTGAGCTGCCCCGCACCACCGTCTGTGGGGGGACGAGAAAGGATTGTGGGTGAGCTCTCTGATGGTGGCAGGATCGGGAGGCCAGGAGATCAGGTCAGAGTGCATCCCCGGGGGTGAGGAACACCTAAGGCCCTCCCTTGTTGTACCATCCACCCATTTGTTAATTTTTTTAGTCACTTATCAGGGCCCACAGTAGGTCGGGCATGTGCTGGTGCAGGGTACAGGGAAGTGGCGAGTGCCATGGGGTTCCCATCAGCATGCCCAAGTAGTGTGGTCGGCTGGGCCTAGGAGCTGTGGAGCACTGGGCAGAGGAGCCCCATTCTCTAGTCCATCTGTGGCCTCGGGAGAGATGTGCAGAGCTGTCTACAGAGGCAGAGACCAGGCCAGGGGTCCCCTCTACACACACACTGGCTTCATGGCCTCCAAACTCCAACTTGGCCCCTGACCTCAACTCCTACCAGGCTCTCGCATCTACCTGTCTTGACTCACCCAAGTTCTCCCTGTCCGACTCACCCAACTAAGTTCTACCCATCCTGACTCACCCAACCAAGTTCTATCCATCTTGACTCATCCAATTAAGTTCTCCCTTTGGGGCTGTGGGCCCAAACAGTGTATGAATACATACTAAAATACTATTCATTCTTATCTGAAATTCAAATTTAAGCCGGATGTGCTGGTTCACACCTGTAATCCCAGCACTTTGGAAGGCAGAGACGAGAGGATTGCCTGAGCCCAGGGGTTCGAGACCAGCCTGGGCAACATGGCGAGACCCTGTCTCTACAAAAAAAAAAAATAGCTGGGCATGGTGGCACGTGCCTGTAGTTTCAGGTACTTAGGAAACTGAGGCGGAAGGATCACCTGAGCCCAGTATGCCAAGGCTGCAGTGGCCGTGAGTGTGCCACTGCACTCCAGTCTGGATGACAAAGTGAGATTCCTACTCAAAAAAAAAAAAAAAAAGAAATTTAAATTTAATTGGACATCTTGTATTTTGATTTGCTAAATCTGGCAACTTTGCTACCCTGCAGAGGAGCTCCCCAAGCTCTTCCTCCCTGGGTGACACAGGGAGAGAATGAAAGACTGACTAGCACAGAATTAAAACACCGACTAATCGATAGCTGATAACTAGGTGGTTCCCCCTGGGGCCTTTGGGCTTAGCCAGGCATGGTTTTCTGTGGAGTGGGGGAGGCTGAGCTCAACCAGTCATCCTTGACTTCCTCTCTTACCTTCATGGGCTGGAGTTGCACTCGCGTGATGCGTGAAGGGTCCACCACAGGCTTGGGACGCCGTAATGTGTCCAGGATGTTCTGCCATTGTGGGGGGAGGCCCACGAACTTGCCTTCTTTGGGGTCAAAGGAGGTGTGGACACGGTGCTGAAAGTTCTGTGGGGCTGAGATCTCAGGGCGTTTCTTCTTTTTCTTGCGGAACATGGTGCCTGCAGGGGAGGGTCAAGCTGAGCGGGGTTCAGGAATCACGGGGGTGGGGTGGGGGGGTGGGGGGTGGTGGCGCCTACAGTGGGTGCTGGGGAGCCAGGCTCGGGCTCGCTCCCCTCCCCTCCCCCAGTACTGCTCCCCTGTCCCCTGGCTAGGGCTTCCCTCCACCCCCATCCCTACTTCCTCAGGGAAATGGCTGGCTCCCAGCAGAATAGTCCCAGAAACAACAAAAGCGCCATACATAAGCCAACGCAGACTATAAACAGGGAAAAGAGGTGTCTGTCTTCTCCTTTGTGCCAAGTCCCCTGCAGAGCAGGCAGACTCTGGGGGTGTGTTTTTAAAAATCCCAAGTCCATTACAAGTACCATTCCACTGTCAAAGAATTAAAAAGGGGGGAAAGAGGGAGGAAAGCTAGCAAACTGGCTTTATGAAGCGAGTAGAATCTTGAATCTTAACACCAGATAGGAAGAGTACAAGAAAAGAAAAATCTGAAGAAACCTCACTTCTGAACATAAATGTGAACATCCCAAGCAGAACTAGCAAACTGAATCCAACAGTATGCTAAAGTTGTTTTTTGTTTTTTATCGCAGTCAACTCAGGCTTGTCCCAGGATTGTGCAACAACAGAAAATCTGTTAACATGATCCACAACATTAATAAGAAGGCAACCAGCTGATTCACGGTCAGGGATCATGTATCAGGGAACCTCAAAAGAGCTCTTATTGTCCCCTTATTGTCACCAGGTGCTTTACCTCAGTTTTACTTCTTTTCTTTTTCTTCTCTCTCTTTCTCTCTCTCTCTCTCTCTCTCTGTCTCTTTTGAGTTAGGGTCTCTCTCTGATGCCCAGGCTGGAGTGCAGTGCCATGATCACAGCTCATAACAGCCCAGACCTATTTAGCTCAGGCGATCCTTCTGTCTCAGCCTTTTGAGTAGCTGGGACTATAGGCGTGTGCCACCACACCTGCTAATTTTTTGATATTTGGAGAGATGCGGTCTCGCCATGTTGCCTAGGCTAGTCTTGAACTCCTGGGTTCAAGCAATCCTCCTGCCTTGGTCTCCCAAAGTGCTGGGATTACAGGTATGAGCCACTGTGCCTGGCCCTTTGCCTCAATTTTAGAAAGGTCCTGCACCAAGGGGACAGCCTGGGGTGGACGAGGGGCAGCTATCTTGGAATAAAGCTCTCCAGATAAGGCAAAGAGGCCCACCCCTTCTTGGGATTCTTCTTTTTGGTCTCCGAACTCTGACTGTACATAGCATCACTTGTGGTCAAGCCTGTATCCTGAGCCTTGCTCTGGCTTTGCCTAAGGTACTATCGAGCTCCCCCAATAGCCAGGAGTGTCATAGGCCTGAGATGGGTGATATGACTAGATCTGAGAGAGGGAAACTGTGAGCCTGGGAAGGAAGGCAACTCTCCCAAACAGCTGCTCTGGTCTCACCTTCAGGGGAGCCCCCAGCCTGGGATCATATGCTGATGGATGACAGGGCCCACTTGATGCCTTGGGATCTGAAGGGGCTCAAAACAGCTCAAAGGGTTCTTATGTCACCTAGAAAGGCCACACCCAGGTTTCAAGAAATGAAATAAACATGTTTCTTGAATTGAATGCTTGGGTCATTCACCCATCTGAGGATCTGGAGTACAGGGGCCACTGCATTCTCTTTTGGCTCTGGAAATGGCATTTTCCTGGTCATTTTGGCAGGTTCGTGAGGAGGTCACAGATCTGGGAGGCAGCTGGTGCCCACTCAGAAAGGCAGGGGCCCAGAACAGACAGTGCTTCCTGCCAGGAACTCACCAAGTGTGAATCAATCTGAATTCACACAATATCTCTTAGACTGTTAGCTGCTCTTCTGGACTGAGGCTCAGGACTGTAGCAAACACTAGAGACAGAGGCACATGTGAGGAATCCCTATGGACCAAGCACTTTGGAATAAAAGACACCTGCTTTTATTAGTAGGAAGTCTCCCACTAATTTGGAGAGACTTTGAGCAAGTTACCTAAATGATTCGAGCTAATGGGGTTAATGAACGCTAGCTCACAGGGTGTAGGAAGTGTGAAGTGAGCAGATTTCCCGTAAGCGGTAGCTGTTTCTCTTACAATATTTGCATCCCTGTCTCAAAGCTCGGGGCCCTCCAGACACTGGCACTTGGGCAGATACAAGTCTGGGAGTGGTGTCAAACTCCTTCCTCTCAGATTTACCTGTCAAAAGTGGTCACGCCTGATTTCAGGGTTGAGGACCTGGTGGCTTCACCATATCTCCATTATGTAGCCTCTTCACCTCATGGTTTAGTAAAGTCTGGCCTCCTTTCTCCCAGCCTTTGCTTTTTGCTAGAGAAGAGTCTCCATCCAGCAGGTCTTTCCTCCCAGCCTCTTGGGCAGACCTGCTATCCCTGGATTAGTTTAGCTGCCTGTTGCACCCATGTCCTTGTAGCTAGGTTCAAGGACACATGCTACAGCCAAAAAAGAGTTGCCTGATACTTTTCCCCCAAGCACACCTCTCTCCCCAACTCCCCCTGCCCTACCCAAGCGCTCAGCTTTGGCTGCAGGAATGCATAAGGAGAACATCTTTAGGGAATGGTCTAAATGACACTGGGATTCTCCCCCCGCCCCACCCAGCTACCTGAGTCCACAGGTTATTCTCAGAGGCAGCAGGAAAGGCCTGAGAAAAAAGGAGTCTTAGGTCCAGGGGTGGTAGTGGGGAGGGTGGGGAGCTGGCAGAAGCAATCAATAGAGCGCAGGCTTTGGGATGGGGGAGTAGAGATCTAGAAGCTAGAGGCAGTCATTTGGCTAACAGATAATCAACAACCTGAAGGGAAGCTGCCTGTCACTCTAAATGAATTATCTCAGAAACAGAAAACTGAATGCCGTATGTTATCACTTACACATGGGAGTTAAACACTAAACACACCCAGGCGTAAGGATGGGAACAGCAGACACTGGGGACTCGTAAAGAGGGGAGGGAGGGGGTAAGGGTTGAAAAACCACCCATTGGGTACCATGCCCACCACCTGAGGACAGACTCAGCCAAATCTTACCGTCACATAATGTATCTATGTAACAAACTGGCACATGTACCCCTTTAATCTAAAAAATAAAAATTAAATTAAAATAAAAGGAGGCTGCTAGGACTCATCTGAAATATAGTAAGGCCAACACTGCCTGAGACAACATGATTATGCAGGGAAAATCCAGAAGACTCTACTGGGGGTAGGTTAATATAAAATTTCTACATACCAGTAACAAACACACAGAAAATTAAATTTTTAAAGATAAACCATTTTACATTAAAAATATCAAATACCTTGGAATAAATCTAATGAAAGATGTGCAAGGTCTTTACGTTGAAAAATACAAAACAGCCAAGCGTGGTGGCTCATGCCTGTAATCCTAATTCAGAAGGCCAAGGTGGGAGGATTACTTGACATCAGGAGTTTGAGACCAGCCTGGGCAACATATTCAGACCTCATCTCTTAAAAAAAAAAAAAGGAAAAAATACAAAACATTATTAAAGCTATTAAAGAATGTTCACAGATTGGAAGATTCAATCTTGTAAAGATGTCAATTATTCCCAAATTAGCCTACAGACTTATTTAATCTCAATCAAAATCCCAACCTGTTTCTTTTGGTAGAAATCGACAAAGTGATTCTAAAATGTGTAGAGAAGTCCGAGAGCAGTGGCTCAAGCCTGCAATCCCAGCACTTTGAGAGGCCAAGGCAAGAGGACTGCCTGAGCCCAGGAGTTCAAGACCAGCCTGGGCAACTTGGTGAGACCTTGTCTCTACAACAAATCACAAAAATTAGCCGGGTGTGGTGGCATGCAAGCACCTGTTGTTCCAGCTACTTAGAAGGCTGAGGCGGAAGGATTGCCTGAGCCCAGTGGGTCGATGCTGGGGTGGCCATGAGCATACCACTGCACTTCAGCCTGGATGACAGAGTGAGACTCTGATTAAAAATAAAATAAAATAAAACGTAGAGAAACTTAAAGAATCAGGAATAGCCCAAATAATCTTAAAGAACAAAGTTGGAGGATTATACTAAATAGGTATCAAGATTTATTATAAAGTTGCAATAATTACTATAGTGTGGAACTGGCAAAAGGATTGACAAATAGACCAATGGAACAGAAGAAAGAATCCAGAAACAGACTCACTCATATGAGTCACTTGATTTATGACAAAGGTGACACTGCAGTATGGTGGGGGAATGGATGATTTCTTTTTTTTTTTGGAGTTGGAGCCTCACTGTCACCCAGGCTGG
>CAUYQG010280348.1:0-11679 GCA_963574415.1 Tarsius wallacei | reverse complement strand
CACGCCCGGCTAATTTTTTTGATTTATTGTAGAGATGAGGTTTCGCCTGCTCAGGCGGGTCTCGAACTTGTGGGCTCAGGCAATCCACTCACCTCAGCCTCCCAAGGCGCGGGATTACAGGCTGAGCCACCGAGCCCGGCTTGAAGGAGATCTTAGAAAACAGAATTCAGGTTCCCAATAAGGAATGCACTGGAGACCAGTTCAGCTACCATTCACTCCACAGAAGAGTAGATTCAAAGCTGCACTCAGAACTCAAATCACAGTTCTGAAGGGAAGATACATTTATTACACTGGATTAGAACTTGCAGATGTGTTTATCATCTATCAGCCAGATCAAAAGAAATGGTGTGACCCTTATGCATATATAACAGAAAATGCCTGAGTGCCTGAGAGAAATATTAATGATAGAGTCTTTTTTTGTTTTGAGATGAGGTTTCACTGTAAAGTAGGCCTTGAACTCCTGGCCTTAAGCAATCCTCTTGTCTCAGCCTCCGGAGTAGCTGGGATTACAGGCATGATCCATCACAGCCAGCTTTTGATGATAGAATGATTGACATAGACATATCCTGGCTAAGTTTCTAAGCCTTAAGGGCAAAGATTTCTTTGGGAATTCAGACAGAAGAGTAATTTATTTTCAAAGAAGAAAATTCAGGTTGACCTCAGACTTCTCCACAGAAAAATTAAACACCAGAATTCTTAAATAAAGTGCATACACATTGCTTATAAAAATCAATTGCCTAATAAAGCTCAAGGGACACTGCTGGGATAGGAAGCAGCAGGGAACCATTTGTTCAAGAAAACAGGGTTTAGATTGGGGAGCTGACTTATCTTAGAAGAGCAGAAGAGAAAAGTTTAGAATTAAAAGAGGAAAGACGAAAACTAAGTCATCATTCATAAGATTTGACCAGGGACTGCATCATTAAGAGAGGTGAGTCTTTCTGAGGACGTTTCGACTACAAGGTTAAACCCAAGTAAGCTGCCTGATTAAAGTAAGTGGTTCCTCAGAAATTTCAACCTGCATTGGAAGGAAGTCCTAGAGGTCTTCTGGAAAACTGCTTCACAGGGATCAAGGAGGATGAGTGAAATAGATGAGCTTGGGCTGGTGTAAAAGTAAGAATGCATGTCAGTCACCAAGCTCACTTTAGAGACCGTGAAGGCCCCATTGTCTCCTGAAGCTGAACCACGCCATTGAGTAACTTCAATTCCAGTCTGTGCATGAGAGAGCCATGTTTCCAGTGTTTCAGTGTTCTGAAATAGTTCAATCTGTGAGCTGATTCAGAAAAAGCATCCTAGGATTCTGCTCTTTTTGCACCTGGTTCTCAGTGGTGTATTCATGTTTGGAGAATCCCTGCTGTAAAGAAAAGGACTTACCTCCACATTTCTGAAATGTGTTTGAATATAGAATGCCTTTTTCCTACAATGGCTAGGAGCAACAATATGGAAAATTCTGCCACACACTGACAAGAAGCAGGTTTCAATATATGGGCATCTAATAAAGGTCATTTTAAGAGAGAACATGTAAGAGGAGAACAAAGGGAAAGAGAAAAGAGATAGCTTCAGGGTCTGTGAAGGAAAATCTTACCCACTCCTGGAAACAAATTACTGTGGGTGAAAATAGCCCAGGTACCTTCTGGTTTCAAGTTGCTGCAGGCTGGATTAGTTAAAGTGGGACATACACAGGTGAGGAGGCGGGCATGTCACCGTTCACCTTTTGTTAATGCCCTCTGGAACCCTGGCCTTAGCTCTGTTGCTGTCAAGGTGCTTAACTGATCATTCTTATAGCTAACATATGGGGAAATCAGTCTTGATTTCTCTACAATATTAAGAATAAAACTAGAAACAGGACTGAAAGAAATGTTTCTCAGCAGGTTTTTACTAACTTTTATAGGCAAACTAGCCGTCTTAACGACCTAAACTCTACTATCATGTTGGTACGTGGGAAGAAGTCCTTTCAGGACTGGCCCAGGACCCAAAAGGAATCAAAGAGAAGGTTAGTTCGGAGAATATTTTGATATTTTGGATTTTTTTTTAAAGCTTAGGCTTTTATAACTTTAAGTTGTTCTTAGGGGACAAAAGTTATTAGCTACCCATTCAGTAAAGCAGCATGCTATAGCCAAGCTTACAATTTACAAGTACGTGAGGTAAATAGACCAGCAAGATACACCCTCTGTATAATATTCATTTTGTGTTGAAGCTTCATTCAATTGAAGGCAAGTCTATTGGCAGGGGTTATCTAACTTGCTAAAGTAATTGCTGAGTTACAGAGAAGATATTAAATCTGATGCTGAAAAATCTGGGAGCAATTACATTCTAGACTTTTGTGAAAGGACAAACCTAAGGAACTAACAAGAATTTATATTACTTCTATGCTCCAAATGAGAGAATGGCAAACTGACTGGTCTCTGTACTCAAGGAGCTTAGTGTTATTTATTTTTTTTAAAAAAGGAAAAAAGACATGTTTCAACTGAAGGCCAGAGAAAGAGAGGGGAACGAGAATTCCTTGGGCTTCATTTATGCTTGATTTATTATTTTGTGATATCCTATGTTTCTAGAGAGGCAGTCTAGCATGGAGTTGGAGATGGGGGTGGGAGCACAGTCCATGGAATCAGAGAAATGTGAGATCAGCCCTGGCTCTGCTTGGTCATGTTACGCCTTTGGGCAAGTGACCTGACCTTTCTGAGCTTCAGTTTCCATAGAATTCCTATTTCATGACCTCCAAAGAATAAACAGAGTAATGAGTATCTGATACATAACAAGCCCTCAATAAATGATAAATATTTTTATTGGTTAATATATGAGACAGAGGTGATAAGAGATGAAGTCTACATTTGGTGAAATTGGATGTAAATCTGGAAAGGAAGAAATGAGTTAGGAGGCTAAGAAAATAGTATTAGAGTTTTAAAAACCCACAGAGCTATTAGATGAGACTTTACTTAATTTGAGCACTATTATAATTACTTCTAACAATAAAAAATTGTCTTTTTAGAGTAAAACTCTACATTTACTAGTAAAGTGTTTCACTTTGCTCCAGTATTTATTAAGTCTTAGTGGATAAACATTTCGTAGTAGAATCTCATTTTTTCCCTAAAGTATATAATCTCATTCTTTCTCATCTTATTACAAGCAAACAGATAAATTTTCTAATCATACCATGCAGCATATAATCAACCCTGAAGACCCACTATATGAAAATCCCTGCATAGGCAGGTGCGTTTAGAGCATCTATTTGTCAGAGTTGGAGTAAAATCTCCAACCTCAGAAAACTTGAGGTCAGTTAGCACACCCAGATGCATTTTCCCTGGAAGCCACCAATTTGAGCAGCTGTGGCCAGTCAGAGTCCCCAGCAAATTGGGCAAATTCCTTATTTCTTTGAAGCTGACAGGTAACAGGAAGGCAAATGCACTCTGGAAATAATAACCTTGAAAAACTGTCCTTGATGGTATCAGTGTCTTGGGATAACAGCCATCAATCCTGGCTCTGCAGTCTCTCTCCACCTCTGCTTGGCTGATTAGATGACTTCTCTAGGTCTCAGTCAGCAGGAGGTAGTGCAATTCAGAAACAACTGTCATCTAGTGCCACCTGGACACCACCTTACTGCTCAATACTCCCTTGCTGTTGAGAAGGGGCATCTGAAGAAAAAACTTTCAGGGACATTTGGTGGCAAATCTTTTTTCTGACAATCATCATTTAACTCTTTGCCATGATTTTACATAAATCACTAACAAACTTACATATGAAAAAAAGAAGTATGTAAAAATGCAGTTTCATAATTTCTGGAATAATCTTTCTAATGTAAAATATCAAAACATGATGGGGTTAGTAGTGGAATTTTAATACTAATAAAATTATAGACAACGTCACTTATTTTGCTATTGCTATACGCCAGACACTGTGTCGAGCACTTTACACTTTATTTATTTATTTAAATGGTAAAGAAAGAGTCTTGCGCTGTGGCCTAGGTTGGAGTGCAATGGTATGATTATAGCTTACTGTAACATCAAACTCCTAGGTTCAAGCAATCTTCCTGCCTCGGCCTCCCGAGTAGCTAGGACTACAGGTATATGACACCATTTCCAGCTGATTTTTAAAATTTTTTGTAAAGATGAGGTCTTGTTATATTGCCTAGACTGGTTTCAAACTTCTGGCCTCAAGTAACCCTTCCACTTTAGCCTCCCAAAGCGCGGGGATGACAGGTGTAAAGCACTGTGCCCAGCCTAGGCACTTTAAACTTTAAATGACAAGATTCCACTTGTCTATCTTATCTCCTATAGCAAGGGCTCTTGGTACCTAATCCTGAATTGTACCCCACATCTTTAAAAAAAAAAAAAACTTTAAATGACATAATCTCATTTAGTCTTTATAACATGCCTGTGAAGTAAGTGGTGTTATCTTAATTTCTTTCAAATGAAGACCAACAGACTGAAAGAGGTAAAGCAACTTACCTAAGATCATATAGCTAGTAACTATATTAGTGATGCTTAAAACTCAGATCACTGTTTCTGAAGTCTACATTATGTAGCAAACAACTCTCATGCTAGACTCTGTACTATTAACAACATTAATAATTAATAACCTAGATACTTTGCCACTTAGTTTAGAATGGGTTCATTAAAACTGCTCTATTTATTTCATAAGATATCATAAGTATTAAAAAAGATAATTTCGAAAGTCCTTTGAGAAAAGTTAAAATCATATGTATATTTTTAATAATATACACATGTTTAATAATATATATACCCACAGATATACACCCACAGATAGTCCCTGATTTACAATGGTTCAACTTATAATTTTTTGACTTTACAATGGTGCAAAAGCAATATGCATTCAGTAGAAAATGTGCTTCAGTACGGTATTCAATCAATTACATGAGATATTCAACTTTATTATAAAATAGGTTTTGTGCTAGATGATTTGCTGAACTGTAGGCTAATAAGTGTTCTGAGCATGTTTAAGGCAGACTATGCTATGACATTCGGCAGGTTAGATGTATTAAATGCATTTTCAGTTTATTATATTTTCAACCTATGATAGGCTTACTGGGACGTGACCCATCAAAAGTCGAGTGGTATCTGTACATATATTCATCATTAGTATATAATATAGCTACACTCCAAACATAAACATGCAAGCCTACACATATAGAGACAAGACAGTATGGGAGAAAGGATTGAACTTGGAATCTGAAGACTTGGATTTTCGTCTCAGATGTATGACTTTGGATAAGTCATACCTCCAAGCGTCAACCCTCACTGGTAGAATGAGAGATACTTACACTTAATGAATCCTTATTTTTCCCATCCAAAGATTGTACATACAACATACCACATATTTATGTATATTTATATCATTTATTTAATAATTACTTAATAATTTGCCACTTATGTACTCTAGGATGATAAATAACAGAATCTCAGAATTTTTTTTGTTTAGTTACAATAGAAATATAATTCTTTTCCAGCTATTTATCTTGCTACCTAGTTATTATATAACATGAATACATACTTCCTAATTCTGGTATATTTTTTATCTTTCCTAAATGGAATGTTAAATTCCATTTAGTATTTCTAGCATAGTTTAGGAATAATAGCAGTGGCAGGATCAAGAGTTAACAAACCTGACTTAAGAAAGTCTCTGTGATCAGAAAACAAATGCTTAAAAATGACACATATACAAGTTTATGTTCTGCAGCATCATTTCTAACAGAAAACATTTGGAAACAATACAAACTGTTAAATCAATTAAGCTTGTTGTCCATTGACCAGAATATTATGCATCTCTAAAGAATAATCAGTTACTTTTTATTGAAATGTAAAAGATATACAGAGTTAGTTAATTAATTAATTAATTTCACAAAGCAAGGTTCAGAACCTTGCAAATAATATTCTACTTCTTGAATAAAAAGCAGGGTATTAGTATTTTATTTATATCTGCTTGCATAAACTTAAAGAAACTTGTGATGGACTTACAAGAAATTAAGAAGAGTGGTTTCTGTGGGGCAGGAGCAGGGAAGACCCAGAAAATGGCCAACCAGGGCTAAATGCAACTCTTCACTGTTTATCATTTTATACTTGCTGCTTTTTCAGCCAGCGTGCAATTTCTACTTAAAAAATAAGAGTAAAAAAATTCAAATGCTTTTTTAAAAAAAAGGTAACTACTTTTAAGAGGTATTATTCAGAATTTAAAGTTATAAATCAGATTGTTTCATATTGGTGTCAAATTGAGTTCCGTTTAAATTAAGAGGGATTGAGTTTTGATTTGCGGAAGAGGTAGATGAAGCGGGAACAGAGTGCAATATATCCAGAGGGATGAGAGATGGAGGTTCTGTTGATGAGAAGATTTAAAATCCAACCTATGTCATGGGTAACTGAGCAGCAGGGAGGCAAATTAGGAGAGGGAAGGATTGCAAAGGAGGGGAGAAAGAAAATAAGATCTCTGCCTGCTGTGCAGTTTTGCCTGGTTCCCTTGTAGTTTATTGCCCTGAAAATCGGCTCACTTCTGACTTTGCCAGGGCTGCAGAGTCAGCAAGATGACTTGGCTAGCATTTGTGGAAATCACTCAAAAGCATGCACTAGGCAATGCGTTACCACCCTGTGTTACTATCACCCAAACCTGTAGCTGGAGTGCACACAAAGATGGGCGACATGGAAGAACAGTCCCAAGAATTTCTGCTTAACATCAGAACCCTTTCCCTGGCATGAAGTCACAGCTATAAAAGGAGGTTATGATAGTTAATTTTTTTATCAGAGGTGCAGAAGGATTAAGGAAGAGAAATAAGGGACCTTTTAGAAGGTCTCACAAACATAACAGTTCCAAAGTATGAACAAGTATTGAAACAAGATGACAGATGAGGAGGAGACACTGTGTGTAACCAGGTCAAACTTTTCTAGAAGATGGATGATCATGAGGTCATTCCACACTGGCTTTCTACATAATAGAATTAATGGAGAACTTGATCACTAATCTGTTTACCAACAAGGAGAATACTGATCTCAGGAAGATGACATATTGCAAGATGCTTTTACAGTACAAAAAATGAAAAACAACCTTTAAGCCTAGAACTGCTTTAATTAGATCACACTCTTGTAAGGAGGAAAACATGACTAATAGTAGTATGGTCACTTGCAAGCAGACTTTTTTTCCCCTCATGGATAAAAAACAGTTGCACATCATTCATTTAAAATATTAATCACCTCAAGCATGAACGAGAGCCTCTCATAAAGTCATTCAGTATCAAATCACATCACATGCCAGAGAACTACAGTGACACTCTGGTAGCAAAGCAAACAATTTACCTGAAGGAGAATGATGTATCCCTTTATCTGGTAGCTATGTACTACTTTATGAATCAGAAAAGTTCTGAAAACTTTATACTGAGAAATAGAAAGCAGCTAAAATATGAAAAATACCATGTTGAAGGCATTCTATTTCTTTTTTACCTGAATATTGGGCTTGGAAAACTAATAAATTGTGTAGATATTTGAAATCACTTAAAAAAAGATTTCTCATCTCTGTGCTATTGACATTTTGGCCCAGATAATTCTTTGTTGTTGAGGGCTGTCCTGTACATTGTAGGATGTTTAACAGCATCCCTGGCCTCTACTTACTAGATGTCAGTGTCACCCTTCAACTGTGACCATCAAAAATGCCTCCAGATCTTGCTAAATGTGCCGTAGGGGTCAAAACTGCCCCCATTTGAGATCTACTGACTTAGAGGTTTGCTCACTTTTCTAACTTTTTTGTAGTAGTAGGAGTAACATACCTCTGTCTCATTCAGCAGAAATGAAACCAACCAAAGAAGCAAATGCAATGGTTATCGTTAAGCAAAACCACTTATCAGTCACACAGGAGTATCCCTGCCCTCACCCTACTCCAAAAACCCAGTCCACCAAGGTATTTTCTCACAGAATGCCTACACAGAACTAAGACTTCCTACTTCCTCAGACCTCCCACAGAAAAGAAAAAATGGCCAAAGAAAATTCATCACACACACATGAATACCAGTTATGGAATCATTCCTTGCTACAAAATTTCCCTCAGAAGCTAAAACACCCTCTGCTGTGAATAGCAAACAAGAAAATAACTCACTGTTTCCAGAAGCGGCTTTTTGGAATTTCGTCAGGTCAACATTTGGTGGTCTGTTGGGTTTCTGTGGAGGTGGACCCAAGGTAAACAAGGGAGGCAATGGCTTCCGTTTTGGGGGTGCTGAATTCTTGTCTCCCTTTTCCTTTTCTTGACTTTGGCCCCATGGCTCCCCCACTGTCAGCTTAGAAGGGACCTTAGGGAACTTGGCAGGAGGAGCCCCTGAGGCCGACTCTTCCTGATTCATTTTGCTCAGGAAGATGTTCTTAGCAGCATCTATCTTCCTATCTTCCTTTTTTTCTTCACTATTTTTGGAGAGGCCTGGGCCTCCTCTGCTTGAAACAGGTTTCAAAACCACTCCAGGAAAAGGTGAATTTAAAGTATCACTTGCTTGGTCTTTATTTTCTGGGTCTTCCCCTGCTGGTTTTAAAGGGCCACTTTTGGACCTGGCTCCCAGGGGAGCTGAGGGTCCTTTCTGTGGAGGCACATTCTTAGTGGGGCTTTCGTCTTCATGGGAGTTCTCAGTACTCAGGGATGACTTCTGGCCAAAGGCAGGTTTGGGGAAGAGGGGCTTGGCGTCAAGATCTTGAGAGGCTGACATAAACTTGCTTTTCACCCTGGCCAGCTTTGGGAATGCTTGCTTTTGTTCATTTTCCAGGGCTGGAGGAATAGGCCCGGATTTCAGTCCTGGTGGCTTTAAGTCATGGTCTTGGTTTACACCATGAAGTGAGGGCTTATTCACAGGAGGCCGCGAAAACACAGGTTTGGAATCCTCTTTGGGCAAGTTGAATTGCTTGGGGCCTATAGGTTTTGGAAATCCCACTTTCTCCTCAGGGTCTCTAGTGACCGGGTTTGCTGGTGTTCCAAATCTTTGGCCCACTCCAGTAGGCTTTAGAAATGGGGGCTTGGGCTCCTTGTCAGGCTTTTCTTCAGAAGAAGGTTTCACTCCCAAAGGTGGCTTTGGGGAGCCAAATTTAGGCACGTTGCTGGGTCCTGCAGGAGGGCTGGCATTGCCTTGGTTGTTGAACAAGTTCTTTTTTGCTTGTATTCCTAATGGTGAGTTTTGCCCTGGGGCTTTGAAGGGTCGGCTGTTGACTGATACCTCTTCTGTCGGGTTGCCTCCTGTGTTAAATTTCGCCATGAGGGACTTCACATTTGCTTTTCCATCCTACAAGCATAGGGAACAAAAACTAGCTGAGAGACAGAAGTCTTACTTGCATAGTTTAAAAAACTATACCTTGAAGGGCTTCCTGGTTTGAGGGCAGCAACACTGCTGATTGGTTAGCAAGATATTGTAACATTTATCTTCCTCTATGGCAAAATAAGTTGTGAGAGTTTCTTGAAGGAGAGTGGCTATTGGTCATCTTAGAATGACTTGCTTATTTTGGCTTAAGTAACAAATCTCTTTCTTCTCACTGTTTCTTTAGTTATCTTGTTGGATTTACTCTAGCTTAATATTTACCTACTTTCTAAAGTTTTCTATAAAAAATATGGAAAAATGACTTCTATATTTTATAATTAAGTCTCTTAAATAGAAACTACCCTTACAAAGTGAAAGTAAATTCTTCTGTAAATGGAGGCTGCATGTTATACAGATTTCTAACATCTCTGTGGTCTGCAAAAATTGTTTTGCTTCTATCCACACTTAAGGTCTCTTTGTTAACAGGGTGATGTGACAGAAAAGCTCATTTTTGTAGTAGGTAATAAAATGGGTTTTCCTATTAATTTGTAAATATTTAGTGCTAGTAATTCAAATGTGTCCATACCAGCATGTAGAGTGTTCTCTCTTTCAAATCTGGTCCTACCTGGAGGGCATGGCCTGAAGAGAGCACAGAAACAACAGGGACTGGCTGGGAAGCTTCATTTCCAGACCATTCCACATCTGTTGCTCCTTCTCAGAGGTTCTGCTACAGAGTCTCTGCCCTCCTTGTCTAGAATTAAAATATTACTTAGCAAAGGGAGTAGGCATTTACCTTTCTCTGTGAACAGAATCCCATTTAATCTGGGTCAACTAGTGGCGTATTTGCTCTTTCTTGCAAAATCAAGGAGTTGAAATTTTCTAGTTCTTTTAGAAATATTTGAAAATTTGAAGCTAAAAAAAAAAAAATCACTGAAACATGTGGCCATGACAATCCCTTTCCATGCTTTAAAATTCACCTAGAAGGTCAGGCTCGGTAGCTCAGCCTGTAATCCCAGCACTTTGGGAGACTGAGGCAAGTGGATTGCTTGAGCCCTCAAGTTCAAAACCAGTTTGGGCAACTTGGTAAGCCCTCGCCTCTACAATAAATCAAAAATTAGCCAGATGTGGTAGCGTGCACGTCTGTAGTTCCGGCTACTTGGAAGGCTGAGATGGAAGGATCGTTGGAGCCCAGCGGGTCAAAGCTGCAGTGACTGTGAACATGTCACTGCACTCCAGCCTGGGTGACGGAGTGAGACTCCAACTCAAATAATAATAATAATAATAATAATAAAATAAATTTAAAAAAAATAAAATAAAATTCACCTAGAAAATGTTTTCCCACTTCTCACTAACCTGCCTCTCCCTATTCATTGCAATACATTCAAACACATTTCAAGGCATAAGAGCAGACCCCCCTGCAGCTGGGAAGGTTTGCTCCCCACTTCTGACTCATGGGGTACTTCTACGTACCTCTATGTTGTTTTCTCTGAAAGTGATAAGAGCTACCATTTAGTGGGCAAATATATGTGCTTGATTCTACATTGTCCCATCTCATTCTTACAGCAGTTGTAAGAGAATGGCATTATTTAATCCCGTTTCACAGGAATAGAAAGTGAGGCTGAAACTGCAGGAGGATGACATGGCAAGAACATGGGAACTGGGTTTGGATTCTAGTTCATTAGTGAGGCCTCAGTTGCATAATCTATAAAATGGGGATTCTAACACTCATCTGCTAGAATGGTCATATATGTTAGAGATGGCTTTGGTAAAATGCCTGCCTGGCCCACAACTTGGGCTGACATCGATGACAACTGTTGTGATTAGAAGAGTCAATAGCATATTCAAGGACTCGCAGCCCTACCTGAGCACAAGTAGAGCAATTCAGGTGTGTCTAGAGCTCCAAAGTTTAGAAACTATCTCATTTCTTTTTGTATCTCTGCAACTCCTACACCAGGGCCTGGCACCCTCAGGAGTCTAATATATGGTTGGGGAATGAGGGTGAGCATTGAGCTGAACACCATGCATAGCGCATAGTGCATAGGAAATGGTGTCCTTGGCAGGAGTACTTTTCCATGCCAAACTGTAGTGTATTTGCAGGATAGGGATGAGGGACTTAAGCAGGGGGAGAAAACCTAACAAAAGCAACAATTTCCAGTTTGAAATTTGTACCTTTAGCCAGACGTGGTGTCTCACACCTTTAATCTCAGCACTTTGGGAGGCGGAGGCAAGAGTTTTGCCTGAGTCAAGGAGTTTGAGACCAGCCTGGGTAACTTGGCGATACCTCTCATCTCTGCAATACATCAAAAAATTAACTGGGCATGGTGATGCGTGCCCGTGGTTCCAGCTACTTGGAAGACTGAGCAGCGGAAGGATTGCCTGAGCCCAGCAGGTCAAGGCTGCGGTGGCCGTGAACATGC
>CAUYQG010280345.1:0-11963 GCA_963574415.1 Tarsius wallacei | reverse complement strand
AAGTGTTTCTTGTAGAGGTGGTCTGATGGCAGCATAAGTTCTTAGGGATTGGATACCTGGGAAAGATTTTAATTCTCCCTCACTGATGAAGCTTAGCTTGGCTGGGTAGGTTATCCTTGGTTGAAATTGTTTATCTTTTAGAACTTTGAAGATAGAGCTCCAAGCTCTCCTAGCCTGCAGGGTTTCTGTAGATAAATCTGCTGTTATTCTAATTAGTCTTCCATGGTAGGTGATCTGGCCTTTTTCTCTTGCTGCCTTTAGGATTTTTTCTTTTATACCTACTTTGCTTAGGCAAATTATTATGTGTCTGGGAGTTGGTCTTCTCATTTATTGTCTTGCAGGGGTTCTCTGAATCTCTTGTGTTTGAATTTTCGCGTCACTGATGAGATGAGGGAAGTTTTCTTCAATAATCTCATGGAATGTTTGTTCCAAGGTGACTTCTGTTTCTCTTTCTGTTTCAGGAAGGCCAATTACTCCTACATTCTTTCTCTTGAAATAATTGCTCATCTCTTGAAGGTTTTGTTCTGTCTTTTTAAGCTTCTTTTCATTGTTTTTGACATTTTGGGTTAGTTCTATATTTTGGTCCTCAAGCTCTGAGATTCTTTGTTCTGCTTGGCTAATTCTACTTTCCATGCTTATCAGTTTGTCATTTATTTCATTCACAGTATTCTTTATTACTGTTATCTCAGTTATCAACTCCTTCCTAGTTTCTTCTTGTCTCTCCTCAATTTTTTTAAATCTCCCCATTAATGTCTTGATATCTAGGTTTGTAGTTTGAGACCAGTCATTCTGGAGGCTCTTCATTTTTTGCATTCCAAAGTCAGTTTTCTCAGTGTCTGCCCTCCCAGAGGTCTGGAAGAGACCCATATTCTTCTTTTGGTTTTACTTCATTTGTGTAGATTTTTCTCTCTCCCCCCTTTTCCCTCCCCTTCTTTAACTCTGTTTTTCAGGGAAGGTGGGGTTGCTTTTGCTTTGCTTGTGTAATCTCCTGTTCTTCCTTATGAGGGTCCTCTGACTTTGTTCACTTTTGAGGCTGGAGTGTAGGCTGGGGGCTGTACTTTTTGCAGTTTTGAGGTTTAATTGAGGGGGAAGCTGTGATTCAGAATCTATCTGCTGATCCCAGTTTGTCCACCAACAGGTGTATTGGCACACTGCAACCTATTTCCCACTGTCTTACAATCTGTCTGTGCAGTGGGGTATAGGTTTGGTCCCTGGAACAAAAGGAGGTATGAAAAAGGAAACTAATGGAAGAAGGGGAGGTCAAGAAGAAGTTAGAAAGAGAGAAGAGTTAGAGGGAAAACAGACATACATACCAACTAATGGGTGAAAAAGAGACACAAGGCCAGAGAAGATTGAAAAACAGACACACACAAAAAATTTCCTAAAGCATACTGGTAACCACACAAAGAGAGTCCAATAAAATCATGCCTTTTGATGTGTTTTTTCCCAACACAAACAGGTAATCTAAATCAAAAAGCAAACAGTCAAAATGATAAACTCAAAAGTCAAAATAAGAAATCAGACTAGCTCTGGAATCTTTCATGTGTGTCTAAAGTCTGAAAGGTCTGTGACGCTGAGTTGCCTGTATCTGACTCCGTGTAGGGGAGGGGCTTTTGTCTCCTGTTTAGGGATGTTACCTTAGAAACCAAGGTGGAGGCTGCTCATAGGTGGGCGGGGCAATGCAAATCTCTGCCTGGAAAATGGCAGAGGTAGGCAGCTCCTCTTTGGCGGATCCTTTCTCTCCGCTTGTCCAGGTCCATGGGCGATCCACTATGACAGCCGTGGTGGCATGTGAGGCACCAGGGATCAATCAGCTGCAGAACTGCGCACTGGATCTGGTGTGCCACCAGCGGCCTGGGGTGGAGGAGGGAACTGGGAGTTACTTCTTCTGGAGCTGAGAGTGGCTGATCAGCACCTCATTAAGACATACTGTTTCCTTACACAACCATGGGGTCGCATGCTACGTGCCTTAGCCAGAGTGGGACCAGAGCTCCAAAGGGCATGTAGTGAGCAGTGACAGTGGCTTTGGGCCCCTCACAGGGTACTTCAGCCAGAAATGGAGCAGGTATCTCTGAGGGGCAAGCACTTAGAGCTTTCCTGTGTGACAGCAGCTTGAAATAGGGCTGGGCAGGGGCCCAGAACCCAGGTTGAGGAGCTGGAACTCTGAGCGAGCACCAGACCGCTGGGCAGGGAGCCCAGTCAGGGTGGGAGCTGGCAGCGGCTGAGTGCCGAGCAGATTAGTGTACCCAGCAAGGGAACCCAGATCTACACAAGGTGGTATCCAAGGGCCACCAGGTGAGACATTGTAGCTGGGGAGGGAGCTGGGATCTCCACATGGCTGGGGCCAGGGCTGCCTATAGAGGAGCAGCACCAACCGGGGGCGCAAATAGCCAGACTTGCGTGGGACCAAGGGTCTCTGGCCTCGGACCAGTGCAGCTAGCAGTAGGCAGGGGAGTGGGGGAAGGAAAGTGAGAGTCTTTTTGGGAACTCACGTTCGGAGAATCTCACAATTCCACCTATGCTGCCACCATCTTACTGGAATTCCTCCTTATAGTCTCATTTTTAAATGAGCCTGATAAACCAGGAGCTGGCTCTTTGAAATGATCGATACAATAAACAAACATATTGCCAGTCCAGAGGAGGAAATAAATAGGCATAAAATAAACAAATGACTGGATTTTTTAAAGTGGTACATCTACACAATGGAATATCATGCAGCCATAAAGAAAGACAAAGATATGGACTTTGCAGCAACTTGGATAGATTTGGAGTCAATCATACTCAGTGATTTATCACAGAAACAAAAAACTGAGTTCATATGTTCTCGCTCATAAACTGACCTTGAACAATTATAATGCTATAAGAAAGCAATTGACAGTAGTGGAAAACTGTCGGGGATGTGGAATTGGCAGTTGAGGGAAACTGCTGAGGGAGGCAGGGAAATACTTCATCAACAAAGGTACCTGCATGGTCAATGTTTGTATACCTAACCCTGAATTGTACCCCACATCTTTATAATAAATAATAAAAATTAAAAAACAAATGCCACTATAATTTTTAGATAGGAAAAACGGTTTCTACAGGTGCTTTCAAATGATTAGAAAAAACACATATCAGATAGACAAAAAATTAAATATGACCTAAAGCTATGTATAGCAATATCAAAATCATCATGTTGAACAAATTGGTGGAGATTTGACCAATATTAACATTATGGCACCACAAATGTGAAGTTTTTAGATAAATACAAATAAACTGTGGGATACCATAGAGACATAAATATGTACTAAAAATATAAGCTTGTGTGGGAATGTTAACAGCAAATTCAGTTCAAGATACTGGTTACCTTTGGAGGAGGAGAAGAGAAAAGGATTGGAGATGGGCACATAAAAGATTTCAAAAATATCTTTACTGTGTTATTTTTTAAAGTCTAAAACAAACCAAAAAAATGTTAGAATTTGAAAAATCTGACAAATCTGAATGGTAGGCATATTAGTGTTCATTATATGTGTCAGTTTTCATATAATAAAATCTATTTTTTAAATCCAAATCCAATAAATATCCCAATGAACTTTTTGCTCATGTCATTTGGTCTTGTTATGATGATTGTATTGATAACTCCAATCAAGAGCCTCCCTTTTGCATGCCCTTTGCAATGTGATTGCCGCTCTACCCCTCAAGAGACAGTCTGTTTCCCACACCTTGAATATTTGCTGGTTTTATGACTTCATCCAGTACAATGCAGCTGATAGGATTGTGTGCCATTTCTGAGACTAGCCTTCATGAGACCTTGCACACTTCTGCTCTGACTCTTGGACCCCTGCTATTGCCACGTGAATAACTTGGGCTAGCCTGTTGAATGATGAGATACCACATGGAGGAGAGCTCATTTGTCTCAGCCAAGGACTGCCTTCAGCTAGGTGACCCCCAAATTGGTGAGAAAATCTAGCCAAGCTACAACCAAATCCATGACTGACCACAGATGCCTGAGCCTGCCAGCCCAAACCAGAAAAACTAGTCAGATGACCCATAGACTCAACTGAAAAACTGAGCAGTAATAAAAGCTTACTGTTTTAAGCCAATGAGTTATTATGGCAATGGATAATGAATACATGAATAAAACACGACAAACTGATTTTAAAACATGACAAACTGATTTTAAGGTTTATCTAGAACTTTAGATACACAAGAAAAGCAAATAAATTTTTTTAGTAATAAAATATTTTGTTCTGTCAGATACCAAAATAAAGTCCAAAGCTTCAGAAATTAAAGAAATTAAGTTCAATACTACTATAGATTTAAAACATATATGTGGAACAGAAAAGTGCTAAAAACAAACTCAAGCAAATATGGAAATATGATATGAAAATAAAGTGTCAAGTTCTTTTTTTTTAATATAAAATTCTTGGGCAAAGAAACCAGTAAATAGTATTTAAACAATTGGCCTGCTACCTTAAAAGATAAATTATGTATGAATCAATTACTTTTTTTATTTACAAAAATAAGAGAGAACATTTTAATAAAAATTGAGTAGAGAAGAATGACAGAAAAGCTGGTGCCCTTCATCACAGAACTAAACATAAACCTGGACCAGGTGTCAAGGAAGCTCTAAGAAAGACTTAACAGGTAATGTGGCAACAGTCTGGGAATGGCACTCCCTTGGCAACCAGGTGAACCAGCAGACAAGTGGTGACATATTGCAGTAGGTGAGCCATAACAGTCTCCCTCCCCCGGCCCCTAGTCCCCGGCACTAATCTTCAGAGCCTATCAAAAATATGGTTCCGGACGGGCTTGGTGGCTCAGCCTGCAATACCAGCAGTTTGGGAGTCTGAGGCGAGTGCATTGCCTGAGCCCGAGGGCTTGAGACCAGCCCCGGCAATTTGTCAAGATCTCATCTCTGCAATAAATCAAAATTAGCAGGGCACAGTAGCGCGTGCCTGTAGCTTTGGCTACTTGGAAGGTTGAAGCGGAAGGCTCGCCTCCCAAAGTGCCAGGATTACAGACTGAGCCATCAATCCCGGCCCCTGTAGTTGATAGGCTCTGAAGACTGTGCAGGGGACTAGGGCCTGGGGAAGGGAGACTGTTATGGCTCACCTACTGCCGTGAGCTTGCCACTGCACTCCAGCCTAGGCAATGGAGTGAGACTCCAACTCAAAAGAAAAAAAACCGTGTGTGTGTGTGTGTGTGTGTGTGTGTGTGTGTGTGTGTGTGTGTGTGTATGTCTGACTTCATTCTCTTCCTCCTTCCAAATCTCATGCAAAATGTCTCTTGTAGCCCACACTGAGCCAAAACTACACAAGGAAAGAAACTGTGGGAAATGGGGTTCCAGCTTAGCTAAACTGACATAAATCCACTGGCAATTTCACTTCTAATCACCAATCATCAAAATGCTGATCATGAGGGCACAGCTATTATGGTCACATACAAAGATGTCTATTGCAACATTGTTTGTCATGAGAAGAAATTAGGGGAACCGATGGATAAATGGGGACCCTTTTGTTCAGTAGAGCTGTTGCTCATACCACCATCACAAAAGAAAATATATTCAATCCTTGCTCCTGTGCACCATCTTTGTGTGATTCTGTATCCATGGTGACTGGCTTGTTTGGCTGTCTATGCCCTTGCTGTAAGTGCTAGAAGGAATGCTGATAAATATGAGAACAGGTTATTTTCAGGCCAGATACTGAGAATGATCCAAAAGTCATACAGTAGGGAGTTCTACTAATATAAAATGGAGCCCAATAACTCAGTCAGAAAAAAAATTACAAAAAAAGTCACAAGCAGGCTTTTGTTATGAAATAAAATGAAATAATGAAAAACTCAAATGAAATAACAGGAAGACAATACCATTTTTTCTGAGACAAAAAAAATTAAGTAATTTGAGTGAGTAATGTGACTTTTTTTTTTTTTTTTGGAGTTGGAGTCCCACTCTGTGGCCCAGCCTCGTCCTGCTGGGCTCCGGCGATCCTTCCACCTCAGCCCTCCAAGTAGCTGGAACTACAGGCGAGTGCTACCACGCCCGGCTAATTTTTTGATTTATTGTAGAGATGAGGTCTCACCAAGTTGCCCAGGCGGGTCTCAAACCCGCGGGCTCAGGCAATCCACTCACCTCAACCTCCCAAGGCGCGGGATTACAGGCTGAGCCACCGAGCCCGGCTAATGTGGCTATTTTTTTTAAATTTCTTACTATAGTGAAATTGTCTGTCAAACCTGTTTGCAGTTTGCCAGTGGAATATGCAATGGATACCGACTCTTCTGAAAGACTTCTGAGAGTTGAACAAATTAGTGTCAGATGATCTAACTTTGGGTCTTTTTTAGGAGATTTGGTGTGAGACTAGCAGTGCTGGATCAAAGGAGGAGGTAGGAGGTGGGGTGAGAAGATGATGCTTCAAATCTATGATCAAAATAGAATTATCTTAAGAGTGAAAAAAGAGCTATAACACCAGGAAAGAGCATGTGAGAGAAAGGGTTAAAGAAAAAAGAAGAGAGAAAAGGTACAACTGGAAGACTAGACAAAGAGGGGCATTGAGGACTCCAAAATAATCACTTGTTCAATTTTTTATTCCCTCTAATGGACCAAATTGGAGGTCAAGCCAGGAACCTACCTGTGTCTCATACATTCTCCCCCCACAGCCTGCCAGCTTCATTAATTTCTTTGTTGCAGGCAACCTGGTCCATCTTCAAATTGTTCCCAGTTAGGCCATGGAAACTCTTGACTCTGAACCTTGTTTCAGATTATTTCCTATAACTAGGAGTCCCTGTCTTAAACTCTTCGTCTGCTTATTTTCTGTCTCCCTTCAAACGTGCCTTACTGTAATTTCCTTGAAACCCATTCTATTGTACTGTCTTCCCCAAGCAGGTCAGTTCCTTCCTGAACAGTTCTGAAATTTAACTTTAGTTCAAGCCTGTTCTGTTTAACCTTTGTCCCATTACACTTTGTTGTGGATTCCAGAAGTGAATAAAGCAATCACTTTGCCCATAGCAGTTCAGAGTGGTGATGGGGATGGGTAGTTAACATGGTAGCAGATGTGTTCTATTCAGTGCAACAAGTTTCTTATTAGAGGGAGCCCAGGACGGCCTGGAATTGTGGGATGCAGTCATCCATTCATCAGATAGAATAGGAAAGTGTTCAGGAAAACCATGTTGAGCTTCGAACTGAATGGCAAATATCAAGAGACAACTTCTTACAGGTTGAATATGACCGGTGGTGCACAGGGAGGTATAGGAATAACTTTAATTTTTCCATCTCAATTAAGATTCAGATTAAAAGAGAAAAGGCAAGGATGCTCATGTTTAGGCCTAAGTTTTTCTCCTCCCAGAACTTCTCTCTGTGCCCCGGATCTCCTCTCTATAGGAGAAGCACAAACTATGAATGTTTGCTGAAATAATGCCCATATATTTATGAAAACATTTTAAAGACCAGATCTATTGTTTTGCAACCTGCTGCAAACATTTGTGATTAAAAAATAAACTATTTTGTTATAAATGAGAAAGAGAGTTTCTTAAAGCAGAATTGGTTTTTTAAACCACCAAGAACTTGAGTTGTATATTCTGTGAGGATTGTACAACAAAACTGCCTAATGAAACATTTCTGAGAGTGTGTCCCTGTTATTAAGTGACACAATACTGTGTATATTTTATAATGCCAGTGCATATGATTATTTATGCACCTCTTTTTTACTCACTAGGCTGTGAAAACCTTAAAGACCTGGCAACCAATTCCTGATCATAACTCCAGATGCCCATGCCATAAGAGATAAGATAGACAAGTGGGACCTCATCAAACTTAAAAGCTTCTGCAAAGCAAAAGAAACCATCAGGAGAGCAGGGAGACAGCCTACAGAATGAAAATAAAAAATTGCCAACTGTATATCTGACAAAGGTCTAACATCCAGGATCTACAAGGAATTCAAATGTGCCAAAAGGAAAAAAAAAACAGCCCTATTAAAAAGTGGGCAAAAGATATGAATTAACACTTCTCAAAAGGAGACATACAAGCAAACAACAGATACATGAAAAAATGTTCAGCCTCACTAATAATCAAAGAAATGCAAATTAAAACCACACTGAGATACCACTTAATTCCAGTCAGGATGACTATCATCAATCACTCAAAAAACAACAGAGGCTGGAGAAGATGCTGGGAAAAGAGAATGCTTCTACACTGTCGGTGGGAGTGTAGATATAGTACCACCTTTGTGGAAAACAATGTGGTGATTCCTAACAAAATCTAAAAATCAACCTTCTGTAAGACCCAACAATTCCCCTACTGGGAATATACCTGGAGGAACTAAAATCATTCTGCAAAAAAGTTACCTGCACAAACATGTTTATTGCAACATTGTTCACAATAGCAAAAACATGGAACCAACCATGCTGTCCATCAAAAGTGGACTGACTAAAGAAAATGTGGTACATATAAATGATGGAATATTATGCAGCCATAAAGAAGGGCAAAATTATGGACTTCACAGCAACTTGGATGGAGTTAGAGTCTATAATACTCAGTGATCTGTTACAGAAACAAAGAACTAAGTAATACATGTTCCCATTCATAAATGGACCCTGAACATTTGTCATAACATTATAAGAAAAGTACAGGCAGTAGGGAGAAACTGCCAGGAGAGTGATGGCGGAGGATCATAACATCAATAAGGGTAACTGATCTCAAACCAGGTAAAGTGGGGACCAAAAGGAGGCCCAAACTTCACCTGTACGATGACCACTTGTATACCTAGCCCTAAATTGTACCCCACATCTTTAAAATCAAAACTAAAAAAAAACCCTTTTTAATGGGAAAAGGGATTTTCTTAAAGTAGAATTAGCATTTTAAAACACCAAAAAATTGAGATGTATATTCTGTGATGTTTGCACAACAAAACTGCCTAATGACACATTTCTCAGAGTGTATCCCTGTTATTAAGTGATACAATACTGTGTATATTTTATAATGTCAGGGTTTGATTATTTCTGTAACTCTTTTTTACCCACTATGCTATGATACCTAGAAGACCTTATTTAGCACTTACTGTGTTCCTAGAATTGGCCCAAAAAAGGTCTTCACAAATGTTATGGGAAGGCATCAGCAAACCTGGAAAACTAAACTTCTTTATGAGCTTACCACAGCTCACTCTGCCCTCTTTCACTGCTGTCACTTCACCCATTTACCTGATGCAGTCAGTTGTGAAAAAAAGAATGATTGTTCCATATTTCAACTTCTTAATCTTAGGAGCTTATTCATAGAAAGATAAGCTATCAGCAGAATAAATAGGTAACCTACAGAATGAGATAAAATATTTGCAAATTATGAATACAACAAAAGACTAATATCCAGAATATATAAGTAACTTAAAAAGATTAACAAACAAAAACAATCATATTAAAAACAGGCAAAGGGTATGTACATACACTTTCAAAAGAAGACATACAAGCAACAAACAAATATATTCTTTTAGTGCTCAGTATCACTAATCATCAAAGAAATGCAAGTCAATACCAGAATGAGATACCACTCTACACCAGTCAGAATGGCTATTATTAGTAAGAAAAAAAACCCTCAACAACAGATATTTGTGCAAGGAAAAAGGAATCCTGCTACACTGCTGGTGAGAATGTAAACTAGTACAGCCCATTTGGAAAGCAGTTTGAAGATTTTTCAAAAAACTAAAAATAGAACTCGACATGGAAATCCCATTACTGGGTATATACCCAAAGGAACATGAATTGTTCTACCAAAAATACACTCCCAGTCACATGTTGATTGCAGCACTCTTCCCAATAGCAAAGGTATGGAAACAAACCAGTTTCCAACCGACAGAGGAATGGAGAAAGACAATGTGGTACCTACATACCATGAAATCCTATGCAGCCATAAATAAGAGCACAGTCATGTCCTTTCAGCAATATAGATGCAGTTGGAGGCCATTAGTCTAAGCAAATTAATAAACAGAAAACCAAATACTGCAAGTTTTCACTTGTAAGTGGGAACTAAACACTGGGTACACAAAGATATAAAGATGAGAAAATGAACACTGGGGATTTTTTAAGGGGAGCAGGAGGAGAGGGTTGAAAAATTATCTATTTGGTATCATTTTCACTATTTGAATGTCAAGTTCAATAAAAGTCCAAAGACCACCATTATACAATAAAGCTATGTAACAAACCTTTGCGTGAACCCTCTGCATTGAACTTTTTTTTAAAAAATCATTGCTTTCACTAATTTTGTAAATCAAAATTCAATGCTAAGGAAGCAAAGAATTTACTTTTAATATGTTTTAAAAGAAAAAGTGTGCTTCATTTATTATTGCAACAAATTACAAATTCTAGAAAAATTTAAAACCATGTAGCATGTTTATCTTGTTTTGCTAAAGAAAATGTGGAGATTAAAGGTCAATGCTTTTTGGTGGTAAGGCTGACATCATGAATTTTTGCAAGGTAGAACTGTAAACAGATTTCATTATGTATGTTTGGAATTGTCTCAGTAAAATAGTGTTTTTGATTTTCATTTTCTAAAAAGGCTAACTACCAGATTGACAAATAATTTGTGTAACCATCTTCCATGGCCTGGTTGCAGAGATGAGGCAGATTATTAGAAGAAAGTGGGGTCGGGATCAACATTCATTTAATGAGACTTAATGAAAAGAAACATTTTCTCTCTTTGAACCTATCTGGATGCGGTAATTTTGCCTCCTCAGTGGATCACCTGTTCTGTCTCAATGTCCTTTCACGACCTCTTGGATCAAGTTGGAAGCCTGGGAAGATTCCAGATCCATCAGATGGTTTTTTATTTTGATCTCCACTCTTTTCGTTTATTCTCACGTTGTATTGGAGAACTTCAGTGCAGCCATCTTGAACATTGCTGCTGGGTCCACATCCTGGACAATGACACTTGTCTCTGACAATGGCACTGGGACTCTCAGCCAAAATGCTCTCATGAAAATCTCCATCCCACTAGACTAAACCTAAGGCCAGAGAAGTGTCATCGCTTCATCCACCCCCAGTGGCAGCTCCTTCACCTGAATGCAACTATTCTAAACATGGGTGAGCCAAACACAGAGCCCTGGGTGTATGACCAGAGTGCCTTTCCATCCACCATCATGACTGAGGTAAGAGACCCCATTTTTCTGTTATGAGAATATGACCTGTGTATTTAGAAATACACACAGGTAAATAACGTGCTTCCAGCCTTTAGCCACATGTAAGTGCTTATTATTTTTCAACAAAATTAATTGTTTTTCCATTAAATATCAGGAATGTACATAGTAAATGAGGCCAATAAAATTTTTAAAAATAGATATGATTCTGCTCTCATGGTGCTTTTATTCTTGGGAAGACCACAATTTAAGCAATAATTCCTGTATTTTGTTATAAATGTTATGCTAAGTCAGCAAGGCTCATCCTATGGTCACAAATTAGAAACATCTAGAAGGGTGATCAAGATCCCTTTGCTCAGATTGTATCCTGACAGCAGTCATAGAAGGTCTGCAGCAGTATTCAGGATTCAGTAAATTTTTAATGGTCCTCAAATGATTGTACTCTGTGACCAAGGTAGATCATTTAGTAAGAGTACAAGTGACCATTAATATAATCTACAGGTTTAGAGGAGGCTTTCCGGAAAAAGTTATGTTTAAGCTGAAACCTGGATGGTAAAGTTCAGGCAATGCTCAAAAGGGAAGCTAAAGTCTGATATACTGAAACATTCATGTCATGTTATGGAGTTTTGTTCAGGTGACATTGAGCGATTAAAAGCTGTTGTAAAGCTTTACTGTGCTGGTGTTTATTTTTCCTCATGGGACCTGGTATGTGAATCTCAGTCACTAAACTCAGTGACTAAATTTCTATTCATGGCTGGAATGGTGGTGGGAGGCGTTCTATATGGCCATTTATCAGACAGGTGAGTGTCTCTGTTTCACAGCTCTTTTTACTTGTGGATTATTTCCATCTGTGCATAAATCATTTATTCA
>CAUYQG010280342.1:0-37454 GCA_963574415.1 Tarsius wallacei | reverse complement strand
CAAAATCTCCATAACTACGTCACACAGTTTTTATCCAACCCTGTATGCACAAGTCTGTAAAACCCCCCACCCCCTCAAAACTATGTATAAAAGGTGCATGATAACTTGAGTCTGGGCTTGTTCGTCACTGAAGCCGCTGTCGGTTTCAAACGCAAGCCCAGGCTCGAGCTTGAATAATAAAAAACCCCTCGTGTTCTTGCATCGGGGCTGGCTCTTTGGTGTCTTTCTGGATTGATGAGCACAACAATCCCTCCACCTAACCCTCCTGAGTAGCTAGAACTAAAGGAACGTGCCACCATTCCTGCTAATTTTTTAATTTTGTTGTAGAGATGAGATCTTGCTGTATTGCCTAGACTGTTCTTGAACTTCTGGCTTCAAGTGATCCTCCGATCTCGACTTCCCAAAGTGCTGGATTTTCAGGCATGAGCCACCACACCTGGCCCAATATATCCACATTTTATGCCTACTCTCTATTTCACTTTCAAAGCTTCTGGTGAAATGTTTATTTCTGTACCATACTGTTAATTTTTGAGATAGTTATCATTTTTATTGCTATTTTTAAAAAAAGTAGCACAGCATCTTTTTGTTTTGTTTTGTGGATGCTGTAATTGTTTTTAGATTGTTATAATATCTGCTCTTACATTTTAAATAAAATTATTTAAGTGTTTGAAAGCTTCCATTTGTTATCTCCCTTGTCTTTATTTTCTCCATGTACTGTTTGTTCAGTCTCCATCTTTGATGTTAGAACTTCCCTTAGTTGTCTGGGGGTCTCAGGCTGCTCATTTTTAAAGAAAATATTATTGAGAACTCTTGTTCCTGGGCACAATTTGCCAATTTGTGGACTTTGCCACAGAGTGATTGCATGGAAGATCTCACCAGGATACTCCCAAAATAATTTTTGAAATCTTTTCTTTTGGGTAGATCAATTTCCCCAGAAGAAAAATCTCCAATCTCCTACCTCCAATACATTATTGGGTGCAAGCATTTTGAGAGCCCAGCAGGAAAAAGGTGCTGATGAAGGGAGAGGAGGTGGAGCAGCAAATTTCATCAGCCCCTAAAAGTTAAGAGCTCTTTAGAGAACGAGCCAGATGTTATTCATTCTAGTATCTCTTGTGGCAACGAGTTAGATAGCTTACATACTCTGACACAAGGATGTGGGCAGTTTGGCTGGAATATTTGTCACACTATTATTTGTCAGAGTTGACTTGAACACTTGCTTCATGCTCCACGTGTGTCTCTTTAGAAACTGTGGAAAGGGATGAAAGACTTCAGCAACAGAGAAGCCTATTCTTTCATCACAGTGACTACATCGCTGGGCCTCCAGCTACAAGACAGAAGATACAAGGTAGGGCTTAACCTATCCTGTTATTTGATACATAATTATTAACAATTTAACTTCAATTTATTAATTGAGCAAATGTACCTTTTGTGCCTACAGTTTTGCTAAGGAGGTCCTTAATTTGAGAAACATCCTGCCTTCAAGTAGATTGTATTCTAGAAGAGACGCTTAAAAGTTGATGAACTAAATAAGTAGAAGAAAACACAGATGAAATGGTAAATGAAATCTTTGTTATTAAAGAGAATAACAGAGACACAAAAAAGTTACCTTGCTCAAGGGAAGAAAGGATCGTTTCTGCGCTCAAAGAGAATTTAGGGCTCCTTAGTCCCAGGTGTCTGGGATTTTAACCGGCACACTTCTGTTTTTGTTTTTATGCAACTTCAGAAAGCTGCTGTGAAGCACTTTAATTCATGAAACCCAACTATTTTCCCTGAGAGGTGTCTCACTCCAATGTTTGCTTCCTCTTCAATATATTTGTATTTGTAAAGATATGCTAATGTTTAAGGACAGATTTTAATTTTCACAGAATCGGGAAACATATCCCACCTTGTATACTCTTGACAAGTATTTTAGCTATTTTCTGTTGCCCTAAAAGGAACAAGATGCCCAGAGAACTTTAGCAACAGGACGTTAAAATGATTAGTATCATTCCACAAGAGAATTAAAGAGAGTAGGACAGCATTATTACACAATATCAAATGATGGAAAACTAGGTTAGACCTTTCAGCAGGCTGGACTGTTGTCCTTTGAGGGGCGACTCTGAGACCTACTAATGCATTTTAACAAGGACTGTAATCATTATTGCATTTCTACTCCTTACTGAGAGCAGGACAACTTGTATTTTCAATAGAGAGGCCAGGCTCCAAAATAAGTCAATTTCCTTAAAATGTCTATTAAAAGAAATCTTTTGCATGGCTATTGACATCATTACCAATATACTGCTTTGTTCATCCTGAATGAGAACAGAGGTCATCTAAAAATGTTGCTTCTTCCTGCCCAGTGCCACTTGACCACCTTCAGCTGCAATGGAAAATAATGATTTAAGGAGAGAAGAGTGTACAAGGTGCTGACCCTGGGTTGGGAGAGAGTGTGATGAGGAGGTACTGAAAGAAGACAGGTAGAGAGAGTTCTAGAAGAGGTTGGCATGAAGGTAGGCATAAGACCACAGGAGCTTTTGTTGGCCATTAAGCTATTTGTTCTCAACACAAAGGGAAGCCGTGTTCTGGCTTATAAAAGGAAGTGACAACTTTAGAGCAGTGCCCTGAAAATATTTTGGCTGCAATCTGGAGAATGATTTGGAAAAGCAAGAATGGATGTTGATAGACGAATCAAGACTTACTGAAAACTGTTACATGAAAGCAGCATTTAATTTATAAGAGAATAAAACTGCAAAAGATGTCCAGAAATTCAATCTGATAATGTCCTTTCAGCTAAGTGGGTGCTGAAAATTCTCAGGACAAATGACTTCATAAAGTCTCCCAGAAGAGAAAATCCCCCATATCTCTTGGGAACAGATACTGACATTTGACTTTATTACAGGGGAGCCCATTCAGTGTTTTAAAATGCCATGCTTCTTATTGCATAACCTTCACACAACATTGAGAAGTAATTTGGGATCATAATTTCAGTTTTACAGATGTGGAGTTTAAGAATCTAGGTGCAGAGAGATCTAGTGATTTGTCCTGGGTCATTAAAAAAAATTGAATAGTGGCACTAATTATTGACTTTTCTCTTAAGCTTTGAATTCTTTAGTTGACCAGATGACATTGCATTCCCTAGAAATGACTTAGAGCACTTAAAGTTAGACGGAAACCAAATGTACTATCTTGGACAGTTTGGGCATCTCCCTAAGGTTATTCTAGGCATGAAGCTACAAACTTGATCTTTCTTATTTACACTTTATGTACAGACTGTGTACATTTTCCCTCTTAATTTCACTAATCCCTTTATGTAACTTATTAATTCTTAAAGGCAGGTTTATACACAATAGTTTTATAAACTTACAAGAATTCTACTAAGTTCTCAGTCCTACCTCCTATCGATGTGTTGGAAGCTATGTGTCTAACGCAGTGTAAGTGATGGGGTTTTTAAAAGTTGATGCATGTTAACTCCATGGAAAATGATGTACATAAACTGTACTCTTCAATAGCAATCTTTCTCCATTCTTTTTGTTAGGTGGTACAAAATAAAGTGTATACTTGTTTTAAAAATTAAATTCATGGCAACAGTAATATTCATCTCTAAATATTGGTTTTCATTAATGTCTCTTGTCTGACATATATTTTTAATACTGACTGTCCATCATCTAGAGTTTCCAAGAAGCTTTAAAAGTATATTATGTTCTAAAATACCTGGAGAATGACAATGGGAACACTTTCCTACCAACTCAGGAATACTTCTGGCCTAGAAGCTGAACTCAGGATTTTTATTAGTTATTTCTAAATTGCGTTAGAGAAAGTAGCTGGGTTTGATTATTCATAGCAGTAGGGTATTAGCAGAAGAGGAATATTTCATATCATAAAGATGTTATAATAGATACTGAAATTCATCTTTTTTAAAAAAAAGCATATAACTTTATGTCTTGGTCATTCAACTGTAATTATCTGGGCAAATCTAGGCAAAGCCATTTATTTATTTATTTATTTATTTTCCATTTGTTTGTTTTTAACTAAGACAACCTAGTAACAGAGAGAAAACCTGGGCTTTTTTGGAAAACCATGCATATATAATACAAAAAACATGCATATATAAAAAAAATATATATATACATATATATTTTTTTTTACCTAAACCTCTATACTCTGTTAGGCTAATAGTACTTTTTTTGGTAGAGACTTCTAATTTTGCCATTGCTTGGTCAAAGTATTTTGAATTCTTTGGATACTGTAATTAACTAAACAGAAGTCTGGGAGAATGATTTCATCTTAGTGGATAAAAGTTTAAGAGAGAATAGGAGTTTTGCATAGTCTCAAAATATCAAAGACCAAATAGTCATTTTATAGTGGAGATATCTGGTATACATGACCTTAACCAAGGGCTCAAGATTAATATCTTGATATATGATGTGTCCTAGAGAGAAATTTCATGCTCTTCAATCATATATATTCACGATGGAATAAAAGCCTGCTAAAATGTTAGCTCCATAATATTTATTGGCAGGAACATAATCTCTGCCTGACATAATTACCTGTTATACCTCAAGTGATTAATAAATGTTCAGTAATATGCCATTACTAATTCATCTGAAAAACATTTATAAGCTCATACACACACAGACATTTTATTTAGGAAAAAACTCTGTAAAGAATTCTATTACATGATGGAATATTATGCAGTCATAAAGAAGAACAAAATTATGGACTTCACTGCAACTTGGATGAATTTAGGATCTATAATACTCAGTGATCTATCACAGAAGCAAAGAACTAAGTACCATATGTTTTCACTCATAAGTGAACCCTGAACATTTACCATAATACAATAAGAAAAGGATTGGCAGTAGCCGGAAACTGCCAGTGGGGAGTGGGGAAACATAATATCAATAAGGGTACCTAATCTCAAATTGGGTGAAATGGAGACCAAACGAAAGTCCAAATTTACCTGTATGATGACCACTTATATACCTAATCCTGAATTGTACCCCACATCTTTAAAATTAAAAAATAAAATAAAATAAAAAAGGATTCTGTCACATGATTGGGACCACATAAGGCTTTAGAATTTTGACTTAAGCATTTACACTGGGTTCAGATACCTGGACTAGGAGGACCCAGTGTGAATGTTTAAGTTAAAATTCTGAAACTCTGGACTGTGTAAAACCAACACAAATTAGTTAAATATAATTGAAGTCAACTCAAAGAATGAAATAAATATCCATATTGATATAAAAAAATAACTGAATAAATACATAAATATTGGACAAGGGTTAATACTTCCTTACAGAAGAATTTCAGTTAGTAGTTTCTTCCTTAAAGAAGAATTTCAATTAGTAATTATAGAAGGCAAATGGCAATATAAGTTCATTACAGTACAGGCAAAGGAGCAAAGACAATACATTGGGCAAAACTAATCTTTTCCACAATTGGTGCTGAAACAACTGAATGTCCACATGTAAAAAAATGGTGAATATAGACATGCTAGACATATATCTTACACCCTTCACAAAAATAAAATCAAAACAAATCATAGATCATAAGGGGAAAAACTATAAATGTCTTAGAAGACAATGTAGAAGAAAATCTGCATGACCTTGTGTTTCGTGATAACTTTTTAGATAAGACACCAAAGGCATAACCCATGAAAGAAAGAAGTGATAACCTGGACTTCATTAAAATTAAATGTCTGCTCTGCCAAAGATATTGTTAAGAGAAGCTGCAGATTGGGAGAAAACATTTACAAAATGCATATCTGATAAAAGACTGCTATCAAAATTATCCAAATAACTTTTAGAACTCAACAATAAGAAAATAAACAACTAAATTTAAAAATGGGTCAAAGAACTTAACAAACACCTACAGAAGATATAGATGGCAAATAAGCATATGAAAGAGTGTTCCACATGATATGTCATCAGGGAAATGCAAATTAAGACAATAATGAGATAGCACTGAACACTTATTAGATGTCCAAAATCTGGAATGCTGACAACACCAAGTACTGGCAAGGATGTGGAACAACAGAAAGTCTTATCCATTGCTTGTGAGAGTACAAAATAATAAAGTCACTTTGGAAGAAAGTTTGACCATTTCCTATAAAACTAAATATATTCTTACCATATGATTCGGCAATTGCACTCTTTGATATACCTTCACTCAAAGGAGTTGAAAACTATGTCAATGCAAAATCTGTCCACAGATGTTTATAGCAGCTTTATATGTAATTGCAAAAACTTGGAAGCAACTAAGATGTCTTTCAATAGGTGGATGAATAAACAAACTGGTACATCCAGACAATGGAATATTTTTGAGTGTAATAAAATGAGCTATAAAAAGACATGAAGGAAACATAAGTACAGATTACTAGGTGAAAAAAACCAATCTGTAAAGGCTATGTACTATATGATTCCAAACTACATGACTTTCCAAAAAAGGCAAAACCTTGAAGATAGTAAAGAGGTCAGCAGTTGCCAGGGGTTTTGGGAGAGGGAAGAATGACCAGGCAGAGCAAAGAGGATGTTTAGGACAGTAAAACTCTTCTGTGTGATACTATAATGGCAGATATATGCCATTATATGTTTGTCCAAACCCACAGAATGCACAACACCAAGAATAAGCCTTAACTGTTGACAATAAACTACTGATTTGGGGTGATAACAATATGTCAGTATAAGTTCATCAATTGTAACCAATGTATCATCCTGGTGGGGGATGTTTATAATAGGAGAGGGGTAGAGGATACATGGGATATCTCTATGCCTTACTCTAAATTTTGCTGTGAAGTTAAAACTGCTTGAAAAAATAAAATCTTGGCCGGGCTCGGTGGCTCAGCCTGTAATCCCAGCGCTTTGGGAGGCCAAGGTGAGTGGATTGCCTGAACCCGTGGGTTCGAGACCCGCCTGGGCAACTTGGCAAGACCTCATCTCTACAATAAATCAAAAATTAGCTGGGCATGGTAGCGAGCGCCTGTAGTTCCAGCTCCTTGGAAAGCTGAAGCGGAAGGATCGCCGGAGCCCAGCAGGTCGAGGCTGCGGTGGCCGGGAGCAGCCACTGCACTCCAGCCTGGGTGACAGAGTGAGACTCCAACTCAAAAAAAAAAAAAAAAGAAAAAAGAAAATCTTAAAACACTAATTGCTACCACCCTATAGAGAGACATAAAAGAGAATAAAATAAATATTCATCTTGAAATAAATAACTGAATAAATACACAAATTGTAGGCAAGCGATAAGATTTCCTTACCCAAGGAGATTTCCAGTTAGTCACTGTAGAAGAAAGACGGTAAATATAAAATCATCATTATAACACTACAGCAATAATTCCTTCAGGCAAGATTCACCAATGAATGCTACAATTTGGGGTAAAATTTTAGGGAGGAACAAGATATTTGCATTCTTAAAGTATTTCTTTCAAAATAGTATCTTTATGGCGTAGAAACCTGGCAGACACCACCTTAATCTAAGGCTGAATGTTACTATTGCCAGGAAAAAGATCATCTTGACATCATGCTCCCCCTCACATTATGCCCTGAGAAGTGCATATCACCCCTGTGCTATCCTTCTCAATAATAATGCAAAAGTCACTGCAGTCATGAGCAAACTCGAGACAGACCGAAATTGAGGTATATTCTACAAATTAGTTAAATTAGGAAGTAATTTAGTACTACACAAAAATTCCAAAGTCCTGAAAGACAAGGGAAGACTGGGGAATTGTAACAGATTGGAGGAGAGGATGGAGACATGTCAACTGCATGCAACATGAGCTTCTGCATTGGACCCTGGAACAGAAAAAGGACTGGGAAAATGGGGAAAATCTGAATAAAGTCTGTGTTTTAGTTAACAGTGTGGTAACAAGGTTACTTTCCTGATTTTGATCATTATACCAGTTATGCAGCCCTGGGGAAGTTGGATGAAGGATATTTTTTCAACTCATCCATAAGCCTAATTTATTTCAAACTAAAGGATTTGAAAAAAGTGGAAACTGACACTGTGAACTAAGCACTATATTCACTGTTGCACAGATGTGGAAATCCAGGTCTCTGAAGCCCGGTGTTCTGTGTCAGCTTCACCACTTGCAACATGTTTGTTTCTAAACATGGGATTTTAGAAATGTAGTAAAGGCACACTGTAACTAACTGTACTTAAAGATTATGGAATATGTTCTTTTTTTTTTTTTTTTTTGAGTTGGAGTCTCACCGTCGCCCAGACTGGAGTGCAGTGGCTGCTCTTATCTCAGTATTCATTGCATACAAACCTGTTTCAGCATTTTCCCCAGAACAGAATGATGAGCAGATCTTAAGAGCAGGCAACATGGGAGAGGTTCTTGCAGTCTCCAGGCCCATCAAGGTGCTGACTTCTTCAGCAAGTTCCAACCAACAAGTGTTTGTATTGCCAACAATCATTTCTTGGTAATTAGCCTTGCTATGTGGGTACTGCTGACAGCAAAGTGCAGGAGTAAGACTTTTTTGTTTTTGGTTATTGTAGAAACTGACTTATGTAATACGTAACATCCAATAGCTGCTGATTCTTTTGTTTGAACATCTCATATTCTCAATTCTCATGCAGTTCTCATATCTCTTGTATTCTTGTGGGTTGGATAATTTGTGGTAGAAGAAAGGTGAAGGGGGCCCCAATATCTTTCTTTTTATGGCCAGTCATTTTGTTATTATTATATTATTCTGATTAGTTTCTTAATATATGCATACACATAGCACATTCAATAATATCACTAACAGTTGAATTCACGCAACAGTCATAAAATTAACATGGTACAACTTGGGGAAATTATAACATAACTAAGAATGTGATATAATTCAGGAGAAAGATGTTCAGCATCAATTTTTTTAGAAAGAACTTTGGGCCTAGAATCTTTATCTTGGCAAATCTCAAAAAATGATCATCTTCAACTATAGAAAATGTTTGGGATCCTAGAGTTTTTTGCTTACATTTAGTCTTAGACTCTGAACTATAGGAAAGTTTTTTTTTTTTTTTTACTTTTTAAAGCCTATGTATTATAGTTTAATTAATGAGAACAAAAAATTTTGGGGTTTCTAATTTTTCTTTGATTTTTTATTGATAGTTTTCATATCACTGGGTCAAAGATAATTTATCACAGATATTTTAAGATATAATTTTGAAGGGTTTTATTCCACTGAAATTCTGAAGAAGCAAAGGTAACATTTTGCTCTCAATTTCTTCTCTCAGAATATAAAGATTTTAAACTACAAATTTTTCTTGAAATATCCAAGGTTTGCATGTAATTTAACAAATAAAAGTTGTGTAGTTCTTAAAAGTTGTTTTTTTCAATATTATAAGTACAGTATATTAGGTAATCCTGCAATGTTAGAATCATAACATAGTCTAATCTCAATTATTCTGTTTTATACTGTCATTTAATTAAAAAATGTATTCGGCTAAGAAGTATTATATTTTTAAGTTATGTATTGCTGCATCAGAAGTTTCCTCAAATCTTAGTGGTTTAAAACAACAGTGAACATTTATTATCCTCACAGTTTCTGTGGGTTAGGAACTCAGTGTCTTAACCCAGCAGTTCTGGCCTGAGTGCAGTCCAGATGTTGGTTAAGGCTTGAGTCATCTAAAACCTTTATTGGAGCTGACAGATCTGCTTCCTAGTTGTATCACACAATTAATCAGAAATCTGATGCTTGTTGTTGGCTAAAGGCCTCATTTCCTCCTTACGTAGGCTTCTCTACAGGCTGCTAGAGTGTCCTCACAACATGGTGGCTGGTTTCCTCTAGAAACAGTAATACAAGAGAAGGATAGAAGAATCAATGTCTATTTTAACATAGCCCTAGAAATCTAACACCATGCAATTATTGTTTACAGAAGTCAGTTCTATTCAGTACAAGTAGATGCTACCCAGAGGTATACACACCAAGAGATGAAGATCATTGTGTGCCATCTTAGAGGCTAGTTACTACATAAGCAGGCTTGTGTATTTTCTCCTAACATTCATATTTACTGTCAATATATTTTTCTGTTTACTTATTTCAAAGTTTTTAATAATTGTTCTTGTACGTTAAATTAACAGCTTTCAAAGTTTGCTATTGTAGTAAAACTTTTACTCTTGCTGTGATAAATATACATCTTTTTTTCAACTTATTTAGAATTTCAATACTGCAAATGCATAAATCGTTTCACTTCAAACAACATCTTGAAATTTTACTAATATTTGAAAGGAGCAATTTAGTTCACAATGATAAATCCAAATGACTTGCTTTAAAAGCTCTTAAATACACCTAGTTTTCAGCTTTCCATGCCTCACTTGTCTGAGTGCCAGCCCCCCTTTCCATCTGTGAAAGGTAAATAATAAACTTTACTTCCTTCTACTTTTCTCTCTGTTGCAATCTTGCGTTATTCCCATGGCGTGTCCCACCTTGCCTCAGTTTACCCTTTCAATGATCTTGAAGTATCAGGGGCCAGTGTGGGTGAGATTTGGGAAATGAGTGGTTCACGGATCTGCAGTCATTCTGAATCCTCATTGGTCTCTATTAGCCTGAGAAATGCTGTGTCTTTTCTGGACTTGTAACCTCTGAGAGTTCTGTTTGATGGTTTGGGGCATTATGTTAGTACCTACCATTAATGGCTGCTTGCCAAGAGCATTTATCTTGTGTTGAAGTTCCCCTATGTTATTTGGTAGAGTTTACAGCAATTGTTTAAACATACGTTTCCCAGTTTTATGATTAACACCATTACTTCATAAGAAATAGACAACACTTAAATTATTAAAGGAAAGTGCCTTTTTTCCCTTCAAGTATTGGGATATAGGTAGAACAGTTTCAGAAACATTTAAAAAGAGCTTTTTTAAAAAAAAAAAAATGAGGTGTTAGTTTTCAAATACCTGCAAAGTTCTGATGGATTGGCATATTTAGTGGATATCTATTCCTTATAAGTGCTGAGCATCTGTATGTCATCAGGTCACTGGGTTCCTGTAACAGTCAGGGCTCAATAAAGAGCCAGAAGGAGATATGTATTAAGAGATTTATTGCAAGGAATTGGCTTATGCAATTGCGGAGGCTGGCCAAGCAAGTCTGAAATCTGTAGGGCAGGATGTCAGGAAGGGCAGGTTGGAACTCTGGGGCTAAATCTTCTAGCCAGAATATTTAGTGGCTATCTTTATCAAGGAAGTCTCAGTTCTACTCTTAAAGTTTTACATTGATTGAATCAGGCCCACTCAGATAATCTTAGATAATCTCCTTTACTTAAAGTTAACCGATTATGAACTTTAATCACATCTACAAAATATTTTTACAGCAACAACTAGATTAGCCTTTGATTGAATAACTGTAGATTTAGCCTAACCAAGTTGACACATCAAAAGATCATTACAGGTCCAAAAGCATTCATTGCCAGTTTCTCATTGTTGCTCATGACATAATTTTCTGTCCTCTGTCCTTTTAGTCACGTGAGTTCACTGTGAATACTTACCTGATGTTTTGGGATACTTAAATGCTTGATTTTAACCTATAAGGAAGAGTCAGTATTTTCTAAATGTAGGAAATGCAAGTTTATTTAAGTCATACAGAATGGTATTTATTATACTTAGGCTTTGTCTGATAGTTTAGACTTATATTTAATGAGAATCTTCCAAAGAGTAATCTTCTCTTGATTTAAAATATAACCAAGAAACATTGATTTATGCTCAAATAGTTTTTAGAATGTCACTAACAGTTATTTATTGCCAATTTCCTTCAGCAGTTTGGAGGCCAGCTCTGTACTGGCACATAATTTTTAAAAACATTTGTATGCACTTGTTCAATACTACTGTGAATGTATAATTTCTGTATTAAGTCCACCTCTTTCTTTTCTCACTGACCCACTGCAATTAAAATATTACTTACTTTGCTTCATTATACCGTGATGCCATTGAAATCAAAGGCTTCATATGTATTTATGTAAAAAAAAAAACCTAAGAAACATTTTAGTTATGAAATGTCATTGTTGAAGGGAAGTATTACTTTTATAACTTATAAAGGAATTTAACAATTCTTTTGAGTGTGAGTTACAATAGCAGATATGTAACAATTGCTGTCGTTTTTACATTAGGATATAAGAAGCTAATCTTATTAATTTACTGAGCAGTTAAACATTTCTACCACATATTGTTCATATTGAGTCATCCAGATGACGCAGAATAGGCTTACTTTAATTTTTCAAGAGTTATCATAAATATGAAAGGACCAAACTATTTGGTCTTCAAAAAGTACTTTTGAGCCCCGGAGACTATGCCATGGATCCCAGAAGGTTTTACCCGTCTACTCAAACTGCCTTGAGTCTAAGAAACAATAGAAAGTGACAATATTTCATGTGTTCTGATATGTAATTGAATATTACTTTGAGTTTTAAATAATTGCTGTGGAACTAATCTCATTATCTTCCTTGATTGTCATTGTTCTGAAGGTTCCAAGTGATCAAGCATTATTTTAGCCAATAATAATAGCAATTAACTGTAAGAAGTTGGTGAAATTTCCCAGCCTTTATTCTAGTGACAGGTAAGCTTGGATGTAAATGCATTCCTCTGGAGTTTGGTGCTCAGGAAGCACCAAAACTTCAAAGAAAGGCGCAAGACTACTCAGCAGGAGAAAGAAGAGGAATTTACTTGTCCTCAAAAGGGAGGAGGAAGAATTGAGTGAAAAGAAGGAGACTGAATGGGGAGAGAAAAATGGGGTGAGGTGGGAAGATTGTGTGAGACCGTTCATCCCACAATTTGTGGCCTACTACCTTTCAATAAAGGTACTAAACTCACCATATACTCGTGTGTGTGTGTGTGTGTGTGTGTGTGTGTGTGTGTGTGTGTGTGTGTTTTGCTTTGTTTTCAGTTAATATACACTGCCAATGAAGTGAGTTTCTATCTTGGTTGTATAGGTTGTTAACCCAAGCTGATGCAGGACCTGTGGACAGAGAGGCCTCAACTAACCTCTAGGATATTTACTGAAGGAACATAACATGGATTTTAATATACCCAATGAGCAGCCATTTTAACATTGCCTAAATCTCATGTTTTTCTAGCAGTTCACTTAACTCTACCCTCTAAACACTAGCCAAGGACAGAACCGGTTTCTCAGAGGTAGCTATTGATAATTGTTGTACAACCCCCTTGCCAGCTTGTTTTGTACTAATTAGCTTTTCTATTTCAGGTATGTGCCTTCACCCATATGACTCTTCATGACCTTCATGACACAGACAGACCCCACCACCATGGCAGCAATCATGTGACTAACCCACCCATCTGCTTGCCCTCCATCACCTGACGTCAGTACCTGCGCTTACTTGCTCCTTCGTGATGACGTGGAGCAGACCACCACCCAATCACCTTAATGACCTTTCCCCATCAAAGGGAAGGATGAAAAAGACTCCATGACGATCAACCAGTCATCATTACCAGGCCACTGCTTGCGGCCATTGCCTTGCTAAGCTATGGTGTGGCCATGTGCTCTTGGAGCTACGGCCAGGCCATGTTTTTCTTAAGTTTTGGGCCCTCTCCTTCCTTGGGGAGGTGAATCCCATCTTTCTTTCTCTCTCTCTCTCTCTTTCTCTCCAATTTACTTTCTAAATAAACCCTGTTTTCTAATCTAACTTTTGTGCTATTCTTTGCATCTTTCATGTGGCATAGGTTCACACACCAGACACCCACAACCCCAACAGGCCTGACCTAACATTCTGGAGGCCCCGCTGGGAGTGTGACCTAGTATTTTGGAGGTCCTGATATAGAGACTTGCTAAAGTCTGTCCATATTTTCACAGCCCCTAGAGAAGGGCATGGCAAGGGCGCAAGCACTCCTGTATAACCCTGAACAATATTCATGAGAACTAATAAGAGGTGTGCCACTTCCATTAAGTAGCTGCTTCAGGGGATCCTTGACTTCCCTGTAGTCTATGCCCAACCAAGTTAAAGGTGCAAATCCCCATTTACTCCCTTTTTCTGACTGGTCATAAGTTTGAATAATATAGTGTCAATGTAATTGTAGCCTTGTGGTTTGTATAACTTTTGTATCAATGTAATCATAAGTTTTGTGATTTGTATAACTTTTGTGTTATACCTTAGTCTTTGGAAACTCCTTTTACTCTATGGCTTGATTACCGCTTCTGCCAGGCCCTACTGGCAAAAGCTATGAGATACCTCTAATACCTGGCATCAGAAAGTCTGGACCAAAAAATGTCACTATCGATAAATACGGCTGGTCACGTGGCTAATGTACAGGTACTAACGACTTTGGATTTACAAAAGTGAACTGTAAGAGCTTGGAGGATGAGCAGAACCAGTTTAGAAAGACGGCGAGTCTGCCTCTGCCCCCTGGATTCGAACTCAGAAATATACTTTTTTCTACCAGTTCCCTGCCCCTTTGATTTATTGGTATCAAGGGGAGCAGCTGAGCGTTACTTGGACCGTAACAGTCCCACCAAGATCTAACCTTTTTGGAGGTTCCCCAAAATGCTGGGATTGTGACCCCAACGTTTATGTTTGTTTGATCATTTAGTTTAATTCTCCAAACAAATCTGTGGACTAAGAGTAACTATCTCACTTTCTAACAAAACAACTGCCCCTCAGAAATCAACCTAGCCAGGAAGTGGTAGAGAGCCCTCAATGCCCATCTTTTTGGTTGAGCTCCTCTACTCTTTCCCCCAAATTCTCTGCTTCCCTGTTAGATTCCCTGGTGCATCCTCACCTCCTGCAGTAATGCCTTCTCTTTCAGTGTGATTTGGTGCTTCTCAGATGGCCCCTAGTTTAGGGAATGAAGTTGCTGTATCAAAATGGCATCTTTCCAGTGACCTTCTGAGGCTGCAGAACCATGGGGTCAAGAGAACTCCGTTTCACAGGCTCCTTGTGTTACACAAATACTTGTTGTTTGCTCTAAGCAATGAACTTTCATTATTGGAGGAAGGCTGAAGATTTGAGGGTCAAGCTGTAGGTGAGAACAAAATTATACTTCCCGTAAGAGCCTCAGTGGTAGGAAAGCTTGTGCAAGTTCTCTGAGTGTTTTAGACAAATTTTATTTTCTGTTATCTTCTATCTAGAGATCACAACCAGCTTTCAAAACAATTCCATGGTCCAGAATAAAAGCACAGGTAGTAACAGAATAGGCAAGGTTAAATTCATTGCTATCATTTAATTTGTTATTTTAAATGTGATATATTCATTTTGTGTTATATGTGAGTACTTCCCCCTTGGAAAATGGTTAAAATATAAATGATGTTCATAATCATCATACACATTAATGACTGTGTAGTTATTTAATTGAGAAATTGGCATGTTTAGAAAAATGCTATATGCTGCAAAATTTGGTTCAAAATCTTTGTCCAGATTTCTTTAGCAAGACTTTACTGATATTATGGCCATATGCTCTGTTCATCACATGCTATCATTAAAACACTCATTAAAATGCATATCTGGAGAGCCAGATGTTTCATTTTTATTATATACCATTTTCTTCACATTTACAATCCACGTGTGCTTATCTAATGGCTAAAATTCTGTGAATATTTCTTTGTATACTTATGCATATGCTTTGTATCTTTAGCTACATATTTATAAAGAAGTATATATGGGAATGTACTTATTTCTGTATAAACACATACAAAAATGGATATTTTTTGAGTATGGACTTGTGAGTTTATTCTACACTATTTAAAAAAATTTATTTTCTCATTTAGGAGTCAAACTGTCAGAAACCAATACACTTGACAATCAGTTGTTCCCTGTCATTTCTCCCTGATTTACTTACTTCTCCTCTGCTTTCAATATATTGCTGATCAATTAGTGCTTGAATCATTAGACTTTTCTATTAAAATATTTTATTATTGACTTAAATTGAAATCATCGACCAGTTTCTTTTCCCTGCAGTCAAGTAATTCTTTCAAAGTAATTCTGTAATGATTTTACTTAGAAAATATATAGAAAAATGGTGTATTGCTCAAGTTGAAGGGACAGATAATTGAGTATCAATTAATTGATTTATTTTTTCTGTACCGAAAGTTAGAATTTTAAAATGCTAGAAATGATCATTTTCTGGCTTGTTTAAGAAAACATATCTTTCTGAAGATAGTCTTTGTTGTGCTTATAAGAATGCATGCTGTCATGTAAAAACAGAAACCTTTAACATTTCTGATATTCTTATAAAAATTGCTCTGGGAACGGGCCAGTCATCAAAGACTTAAACACATGTAGACATTGGTTTGTTGTATTTTTCTTCATGAAGAAAAAAGTGATACTAGATAAATGCATGGATTTGTCTTTTAAGCTGATTTAGGTTTTATGAGGGGAAAACAAAAAATAAGAAGAAAACAATGGTAGCTTTCATTTTCATTTTTCTATTAAAGTGGAGAATTGATTAAAACTTTTATTGTAAAAAGAGGTGGACTTATCTTTCCTTTTGTTTTAATAAGTTGTCCAAAAGAGGGCCACATTTTACAGTCTTTCAGTATTTCTTATCCCCACAAGATGACAGCAACACTTGTGGGAATTTAATTAATTCAACCTTACCAGTTTAACCAAGCAAATTATTACTTACTCTGACTCTGGGTGAGTGGATGAGTAATTCTTTGCAAGACTGGAAATCACCCTGAAATTCTCATACTCACATGGCCCAATGGTAAGATAATCAGTTGGTTTATCAAATTGGGTCCCTGACATGACTGTGATGAGGAATTGTGATGAGGAATTCTGTGTCATTGTACCATCTTGGAGGAACAAGATGCCTAATAGCTTAGCTTGGAGTGAGTGATTCTTGTTTAAGCTCCCTTAAAATATGTCTTGCTTTCTGGTTTTGTGGATCAGATTTTTACTAGTTGCTTCTTGACACAATTCTTCTGCTTACATTATAATTGAAGTGTCTCAGTACTGATAAAGCACTTGAAAATCCTGAATCTGATACCTTCCCCCCACCTACCTACTTCATAGCATCAGCTATCAACACCTTCCATCACAGGTGGATCTTAGGTAATGAGGTATTAGCAACTGATGCCTCATTATCTTAATCCTTGGGTGGAGTCCTGCCCTCCTTGTAAAAGAAGGATGCTGTTATTTTTTTTGCTATGAGTTAGCTTCAATTTCCCAACTTACCGTGTATTTCCACCTGGATTAAATGCACGCACATGCCATTAAAAAAAAAATCTATGCTTGCTTTATGAGGGTCTAATGGAGAACAGGAGAGACCTGGGTTCAAATCACTGTTCTGACTCTCATTAGCTGTGTGATCCAGGAAGCTGCTTGACCTATGTTTCTTTATCTATACAGTAGAGATAAAAATATTGACCTCACAGGTTTATCATAAACATTAGATTCTGTTTGTGATCTAATCTTTATGCTATGATAGCTCATATCACCTTAATGTAAAATGTGAAAGTAATGGTTAAAAAAAAAAAAGTAAGTTGTCACTGATGATATGGACAAAAACCAGTTTGGAGGTGAAGATGTAACATCACAGTATGGTTGCTGTTAACATCTCTGAACTATTTTACTTAATCATTAACTCAATTCACATTTTTTTTCTTTTTCCGTTGTAAAAGTGTTTCAGGTCTCAACTTCAATCAATGTCTCACACAACTAACATTTTCGTCTTCCCACGGCATCGATGTTATCACACTCTTCAGAAGAGTTGCCAAGAACCGCTCACTGTAAACCCTCAATATGGCATCTTCTGTTCTTTGGGCTTTGGTCCCCAACTCTTCCGCTACTTCAAATCAGATTTTAGATCTAGTCGGGCCAGAGTTCTCACCATTCTATGAGAATATAGAATTAATCTCCAACTCTCTTGTTCCACAAGACATGGTCCCTGTCCTCAAGAGTGTAGGCAGAGAGACAGACTGACTATAACAGAAGGTAATAAGGGAGTCGACTCTCTGCAAACAAAGGTTTATGAGAGAACAGATGAAGGGGCAATTAATTCAGCTGGGGGTGGGGGCGTGGTGGGTGGAAAACACTTCAGAGAGGAAGTAACACTTGAGTCAGCTGCTGGAAAATGAGCACGATTTCATTTTGGGCAGAGGGAGCAGCATGACCAAAACCTGAAAGTGAACAATCCTCATCTAAAGCATTATAGCAGATGGCAGGAGGGATGGCTGAAGGTGGAGAGACACAACTGATGAAGCTGTCAGGAGCCAGGCTGGGAAGTGCTTTGATGCTCAACCAAGAAGCCTAAAAGAGCAGCCTTCTTTTTCCCGAATTCCTGGAGCAACTATTTTTTGTGCACTCATTTTGGGAATATTTTTATGCATGTACTTACAAAAAAAAAAAAAAACTTTACAAGGGATGTGCAGACCCCCCCAGAGAACAAGGAAAAACCCTAACGTTTATTTGTTTCTTTCTCAACTCTTTCTGTGACGTGTAGTACGTGGAGTTGGAGACAACATGGCACAGAAATTAAAAGTACAGAGGTAGGGTTTGAATTCCCTTTCTGCTGTTCTAACTGGGTGAACTTAGGTAAGTTATGGCACCTCTAAATGTCACTTTCTTCCCCTGATAATGGAGATGATGCTTTTTATATAATAGGGCTCCTATAATGATTCAATAAGTGCCTAACCAATGTTTGCTACTCAATTATTTAATAAGTATCAACTGATCATTTACTATGGAGCAGAACCTGTGTTAGATTCCTATTATACAGTGACAAGTCAAACAGACAGGGGCTTTGTAGTCTAGCAGTTATTTCTATTATTACTATTATTATGAATGTAAATCTTTAATAAAGATCATTAAAACAAATAATTGTGCTTCAGCCACATCAATACCCTATTCATGGCCAATACACTATTCTGATCCTGGAGTGTGCTACCTGACTGGTTGGCTGACAAGAGCTGCCACATCTAGTGCTCATGGATCCCAGAACTCACATGACTGTGGAGTCTTGGTAGAGCCACCAGTCTATATTCAGTAGGTGAAGCGATCCTGGAGGGCTTTAGGTAAGAGCAAACTCAGAAGGCTGACCACGCATGCTCAAAACTAGTTCTGGAGATGACTTAGTGAAGTCTGGGCTGATCAAACTGTTCTTAAAATTGGAATTACTAGAGTTCAGGAAAGTGGAACTTCAGAATTCTGGAATTCTATGAAAAAGCTATATATTTATTTTTACTGCTGGTGAAATGCGCACACAAAAGCCATCGCTGCCTAAGTTCAGGTAAATGTGATGACTCCCTGCTTGACAAAGGGATGCACCAGTGTATTCTCAAGGAGCAGAGTCACCAGCAGCAGAGAAAGGGAGGTTAGGTACATATTGTGCATTGAGACTTAGAAGTCATCCCTAAAGACAACGTGGGTCTTCTGGCCTCTGGTGGAAGTGCTAGAACGACTGACCAGTGTGTGGCAGGCAGATCACCACAGTCCTGCCAAGTAGGGTAATATTGACTTCTAAGCATAAGAATAAAACTTGTAATGGCTTACTGGTCAACAAGTTTCTTTTTCTATGTATCACTCTGCCCCTGTTTATTTGCTGCTTAGGTAAGATTTTTGCTTCATTTTTTTTTTCAGCAGGTAGGTATTCTATGTGCATATTCTTTCTTTCTTTCTTTTTTTTTTTTTTTTGAGTTGGAGTCTCACTCTTGTTGCCCAGGCTGGAGTGCAGTGGCACGCTCATGGTCACCACAGCCTAGACCTGCTGGGCTTAGGTGATCCTTCCTCATCAGTCTTCAAACTAGAACTACAGAAGCACGCCACCACGCCCAGCTAGCATTTGTTTCTTAGTACCAACTGTTTTTTGCTTCCCACAAGGGGACATTCTGAGATATCTGTAAGCAGCACTCCAATCTACAGTCAAGAGTAGAGTATAAAACTGTCTTCCTCTGTGCCAAAATCACCCCACTATCTTTAATCTCCTCACACATTCTTTCTCTTATTTCTTTTTGGTGAGTCTAATAATTTTCTCAGGTTCTCTTCTAAGCAGAATTTATGATTCCTGATTTTTGTAAGCTGCAGTTTCTAAGATTCATATTATAAATATTTCTACAATGTTTTAAAACATCTTTTAAAATAAATTTGCAAACTTAAGATACTAGGAGAAAATATGTTCAATATAGATGCTGAGATAGTCAGAATGGAGCAAAATATGAAACCTTGATTGTCTATGCCACCAACTTAAACTACTTTTTGAATTACATTTTGTGAAAGATTGCCTCAGTCTCCAAAAAATTATGTGTGGTGTTTGGAAGTACAACAGAGGGTGCTTTTAAATACAAGGGAATATCTTATGTATGTTAAATAGGTAATGTATCATTTTGAAATTACTGAAGAAATAGATCTCCCAGAAGGTCACAAGTTGTATTAAAATACATTATCTTCATTAGAAAATTAGAGGTAGGATCTGGGTGTGGTGGCTAATGCCTGTAATCCCAGCACTTTGGGAGGCTGAGGCAAGAGGACTGCCTGAGCCCACAAGTTTGAAACCACTCTGGGCAATATGGTGAGACTTCGCTTCTACAATAAGTAAAAAAAAATTAGTCAGGTGTGGTGGTGCACGCCTGTAATTCTAGCTACTTAGAAGGCTGAGGCCTGATTGCCTGAGGCCAGTAGGTGGAGCCTGGGGTGGCAGTGAGTGTGCCACTGCACTCCAGCCTGGGTGACAAAGTGAGGCTCCAACTCAAAAAGAAAAAAAAGAAAAGAAAATTAGAGATAGAGGGTGAAGGTGTCCAGACAAGAGGACAGCCTGAAAGAGACTTCACCAAAATTAAACAAACAAAAAAAGGCAAACCAATTCTACGGTCACACTGAAGAAGTGATAAGCAGTTGTTGGGAGAAACCTTCTGGTACTTTTCAGCTGACCTCTGACCTGCATCAGCCGCATGGTGAGTCAATTCTTTTTAACCTGAAGTAACCTGACCATGTAAAGAGACTCTATGTTTGTCATGTTCCTCAACATGTGAAATCTCATTCCCAAATCCCACCTTGTCTTCACAACTAAGTAATGTTTATATGTAAACCAAACTATGAGCAAGTTCTAGGCTGTGAAAGACAACAGTGAAGAAAGCCAGACAAAGCTCTTGACTATTGATTCTCAGATGTATTGGAGGTCATTGTCTGGGAAGCTCTCTTGAAGTATCCCTTGTCCTTAAGTTCGTCCAGAGGGGAAAAAAAAATTAAAAGGTAAATTCTAGGTACTCAGGACTGACTGCATGCTGGAGATTGGGCTTGGAGAGACTCAGCCCAGGAGGGACTGAAGCCATATTTGAGGTAATGGAACTATGCCATCATGGCTGCCGTCAGCCCCAGGCTGGCTGCCATCGACTTTGCCAAGCCGGTGTTGAGACTCGGCAGCTGACCCAGCATTCGCCCGAGTTTTAAGGGAGGGCTCAAACAATGCTTTATCTGATGTTGCAAGTAGAGTCTAGATTAGTCAGGACTGGTATGAGGATCAAAGGAGAGCTTCGCCCAACCAGCCTTGCTGTTCCATTCCATTCAGCAGCAATTATTGAGCACTAACTAATCACCTTTAAAGTAGTGTGATATAAAATAGACCAAGTCCTTGAAGAACGTACAAGGTAGTGGGGAAAACAAGACATATAAAAATAACAATAAGGCAAAAAATGTAAGTTCCTCAAGAGAGATAGCAACAGATAACTAAGCTGGGTTTAAAGGCAGGAGAGAGTATATCCTATGGGGTATCTAAAAAGTCTTCAAAAAAGATGTCAACTTGGGGATCATTTGGAAAGGTAGGGGCCTAGAGAGGAATGAATATATCCTGGGTAGGAGGAGATAGAAATATCCTGGGTCAGCCTATGTCCCCTTTAACCATAAGACCTGAAACAGGTGGCTTTCCTATAATAGACACATGAGTCTCTATCTCCAAAATGAGAGAATCCACTGTTACCATGTCACCTATAGCCTACCTTTCCTTTTTTGCACGATGCTTACTTAGTAAATTGTGACAGACGATGAGACCCAGCCCACATAGTCACTTCTCCACCAAATCAAAGCATTCCACTTTAGGTTAAAGACGGATACTTTCCCTAGTATGTGTAATGATGGACTGAGGTTGAGAGATTTTCAGCTGAGCTCTGGCTTTATTGACTTAAACCTTCTTAACGACACTTTAAATACTACAAGAGTCACTGGTTCCAGTGGTGTGCCCAGCGTCTGTGAAATGCTCTCTGTGCCCTGCCTCTGCTGGAGCAGATACTATGTGCAGGAAAGAAGACAAGAGAATGTAAGACAAGTCCTACTGGCTTGGCAAGGCTCCCACCTAATTCCTTATGACTCGTCCAGTGCAGGTGACACGTTCTCTAAGGTGTGGATAGGCAGCTAATTTCATGGAGAGTAGGAGGTGTGGGTTCATTTTTTTTTTTTTCACAGTGGGGCATTATCTGAATGATACTCATTCTGTCTTGCATCTGGACTTCATCAGACAAGCAGCAACTGGATGCTATTTTCAAATAAGGATAAGTCACCCAAAGACACTGATCTGGGTCCTTCTTTTGAAAGAAGAGTTGGTTGAGAAGTACGTCTTGGTTAAGGATTAACCACAGGGAAAAATCCAGAAGAAACAGAAGAGCTGTGGGTTTCTTACCCCAGGCCCCAAGGAAGCTATGCCGTGAAGAGGCTACTGCCCCACTGACACACAGCAAGTTGAACGGGCATCAATTCATTTTTTTGTGGAGTAGAGGAAAAAAAGAGGAATTCTCTCATTCGGGGTGTTTGAAGGATGGCTTCCCAGTTTCGTCAGCTTCGGATCCTGGTCTGGAAAAATTGGCTAGGTGTCAAAAGGCAGCCGGTGAGTTAAAAAACAAACGGGAGGGGTGAGAGGCTCAGGGCCATATACCAGGTAATCCTAAAGGTTATGTTAATGAGGCAAAAATAGAAGAGTTGAAAGGCATTTTCCAAAGCAGGAAGTAAGATATTCAGAATTCATCCCTCTTTCTGTCTTATAGCTAATGGAGCAAGTCTTAACTTGCCCCAAAAGCAGCCTTTTGATTTCAGTAAATTAAAAGAGTAAACCAGGACATGCCCTGGGCAAATGAAAGGATGTGCCTTGTTACTGGCTGAATTGAAGCTAGTGCTGAATTCTGGATTAAGGCCAAAATGCTTTCAGAATTTTTCTTAATTAATTTAGTTAAAAATTTGATGAAGGAAAGCAAAATATTATTTGACAGTTACAATAAATAGAAGGAAATGTACTGGAAAACCGAAAGCCATAGAAAGTAAGTTGGTTGAAGGGTAAGATACAGAACAGAAATAGTTTGAAGGCTGTTAGTATAGACACGCTTTTATGACATTTTAGTGTCCAAAAATCATTTACCAGAAATGCCAACAATGAGTATATGTGTATTTATACCATGTTCTAAGAGTATTATTGAATCACTTAACTTTACTGCTATATAGTCTGTCTTCTTTTTGCTCATTGCCACACCTTTTCTGTATATTCACATTAATATTGGCTTTTTAAGTTACAAAATCAGCTATTAAACCTTCATCAGATGGAGCCCAGGGAGACTGAGAAAGGAACTGGTTTTTGTGAATTGTCATATATTCAGAATATGTTTGAAAACCAGGGAAATCCAAGAAGGCATTCAATATAGCTCATTTTAAAGTGGTAATTCCCAACCTTGAATGAGTACTATAAACATTATGCAAATCATGTGTGTCATAGAAACCAGCATTTTTTTCTGCACCTTATCTTATTCTATCCTTGTTTGCAGTGCCTGACACTTTACTTGAGTGTGCTGATGTTTGTATTCAAAGAAGGAAGTAGATATTTATTTATCTTTGTGAATTTGGCAGGCAGGGTTTAAAATCATAAGGTATCATTTGATTGCATGGGTGTTGGATTTGGACATAAAATTATAAACTCACTAATATTTTTATTATTATTTTATTTGTTTTTTAACTGAAAGCACACACACACACACACACACACACACACACACACACGATAAACTCCTCCTAATTATTACTGGGACTATCATCATTTCTGCAGAGAAGGAGTCCTGGGTGTATGGATGTGGTCAGAGAACCAGCGTTGGGGCTTCTACCACTGCTTCTTACATGACTTAAGCAGCATAGGACAAGTTCTCTCAGCACTGGTTTTTCCACTTGTAAAATGAGTGCAAGGCCTGACACCTCTAATTGATAGTGCGGGAAGAACCAAATGTGCCAATGTGTTTCAAAGTGCTATAGAGATGGTGACGCACTTGAAGAATAGATTAGTGAGGGATTTGGGATAATGTGTGTGTCATAACTTACTCAGATTAGTGGTGAAAGGAAATTCAGGAAAAGAGAGTGTGGGAAAGAAGAGGACATTTACATACAGTAAAGATCATAAGTGATGAAAAATCAATGACTGAAAACAATAATATACAGAAACTAAAAACTGGTATCTGTTATTGCTGATAGTCTGAGCGCTGACATTTGCTTTCCTTACAACTCTATTTTACATACAAATTACAGAAGGAAAACACAAAAACTTCAGGTAAATACACTAAGAAATTTCAGTGCCAAATTTCTTTCTCATCTGTATGTAGTGGGAGTATCATTTCCCTTCAGGATTTCTCTCCATTTTAGTCAATTTTTTGCTGAACATGGTGGTGAAATATTTAGAGGAGATACAAGTCAGATATTCTAAAAGTGTCTTTTTTTTTACCCTGATACCTTGTATTATTCCCATTTAGCCAACATTCCTTTAAAGAAAACCCTAATAATTATACTTTTCCCAGAGAAGAATACCTGACCTCTTAGTGCATTCTGGGATATGGAATGGTTCAGATATTAAGTACATCTCCAGCAAATGAGACCAGGAAAGATCAGAATTGGTTGCAGGAAGTGAGGCCAGAAAAAGTCCACAATTTGGCAATATGGAAAGGCATCCTGAATTCATTACGACCAATCAGAGGGACAAGAGAGACCAGAGAAGATGGTGGTACAAAAGAAGGAAGAAAGACAATTTTAAGTGAAGAGCAAAAGGGCAAAGAAAGATACATTTCTTTCTTCAGTTTTGCATGGAGCCAGCTCCATCTCTCCATATTGGGATGAAGATTAAGGACACAGGTGGGAAGGATGTCCGTGTGGTAGCACTGCACTTAAGAAGGAAGAGAGAAAGCATGAGGTTGCAAAGTTGAAATCTTCCCATCTAAAGAGAGATCAAATTAAAAAAAATTGTGAAAGGGAAAACATAAACAAATCACAAGACATGAAAAGACATGCTTTTAAAAAAAATACAGCTGTCTTTCAAGTATCTGTGGAGGAATGTAAATAGTTGTTATACTGTAGTGTTTAAGGAATAATGACAAGAAAAAGTCTGTACATGTTTAGTATAGATGCAACCATGATAGGCCTAACTACATTTTTGACTTGGGTTGGTTGAATTCCCAGATATGTGGAGCCAACTGTGTAAGATTAATTGAATTATATATCTATATCTATATATATGTGTGTGTACATATATGTATATATAGTTGAGATAAAGAGCCTGTTATATACCATGTACCAAAAAAAGGAAGGTGCTTATAAACATGAGAAGAGGACATGTGTGGTCTCTGTGTAGATGGATGACTTGGTCATCCATCAAGCTAACATCCATCAAACCGTCATTTAAAATGCAAGTGTTTTTATAAATATTCTAAAAATGGTACTTAAAAATGTGCTCCTAAATCTAGGAAAATGTAAATTAAATCAGAACACTGAAAATATAGAGTCCTAATGAATGGTAAAGAAAAATGCCAGCATCACCACCATGGTAACCTTTCCTGATATTTTTTAGGGATTCCATCACAAAGTAAGGAAGAATAACTTGTAAGGGAAGTTAAAAATCTACTAATGGAGAAACAAATCACACAAAAAACACAAATAAAAATATAGAAAAAATGTTAAGGTAGATCGAGGATTACTGAAGAAGTATATTTATTATAGAAGTATATGCTAGAATAGAGAGTAAGAAAAGCTAAATGATGAGTTTGGCTACAAAAAAAAAAGGATCTTTAATTTCTGAGGTGACCTCCCTCAAAACTGCTCTTGAGTAAATGTCTGCCTCTTTTTTTACAAAATCAAATATCAGGATTCTGAAATATTTGGGACGATCTAACTTACTTAATTTTACAGGGTCCTAGAGAGCTCAAGGGACTAGTCCGAGGTCACAATGAATTTAAAGTTCAGCATCAGATTTCCCCAACCATTCTTTCCTTTATCTCTGGATGCTTCTCTATCACTGCTGAATTGAGTTTCCTTTCCCAATATTCTCTAATCTCTGCGTAGAGTTCAGCCTACCAAAGAAGAGATCATATTTGCCAAGGAGGCCTTCGATATTGCTGTTTTTTCATATTTATGGTAATATCAATTCTTTATTGTAATGCAAAAAAAAAATACTGAAGGAGAGAGAAGAAAATACATTAAACACTAACAGAAATGTTAGGTAATAGAGAAAATCAGTTAGATGCAGTTGCTTGTCCTGATTGGCTTGTAATTTAACTCTAAAATTAATGGAGAAATGAAGATATATTCCAGTAGAGATGGCTAGCAACAGAGAGGCCTATCTAATGAGATGCTAGTTAATGACAGAAAAGAGTCCCGAGACAGCAAAGAGACTGCAGGCTGAAAGACTAGAAGATACAAGATAAGAGTTTATCTTCCATTAAAAAGATGGGTCCTAAAAATGCATATCAAGGAGTGACTTTGGATTTCTACAGAAGGGATTTAATTCCAACCTTCTGATCTGAAGAAGGAAATTAACTTCAGTTGTCGATATTCTGTTGTAACTGTCTAGGTAGTAGATCACATTCTAGCTCAGTTGCTGATAGAACAAGCTTTTCTGTCTCAGACTGTCCCACAACTTACGACAATCTGGCATTTGGGTCAAGCTTGACACCCTGTCCTGCAATCCACACCTCGTTCATGCTACTTTCTATCATATTGACTAGAGAAAGTGTAAGACTTAGCTTCAAAATTTTAGAGCAGGTTGGTCTACACATTAAAATAATTTTTATATTAAAAAATTTTGGATTCAAAATTTTAGATTAAAACAATTTGGAGTTCAACCTTAATCTCAAAATAATTCTAATATTAAAATAAACCAGATCCCGCATAATTTACTTAACTATGTGGTCCAATGTTTCCATCTCTTTGACCTCTTCTGGATTGGTATCAATTACCCCCTTAATCCCTTTCAAGTGCTCAAAAATTTTAGTTCTACCTGTTGATTATCATGCCTAACACATAGTAGGCATGCACATTTTATGAGTTTAGTCAATGATTAACAAGTAATTGAGGTGAAGATGTTTCAGAAAAGGGAGCAATAAAGAAAGAAATAGGCTAATGGCTGATTAAAAATGTTGTTTCCATACATACCATAGAAAATTTACCAATCTCCAAAGTGCAAATCTGTAAGTATGGATTTCGGAAAACTTTCTTAATTCCACTGTTTAGATGAGGCATTTACATGGATGACAGTGTTACACAGAAAATAGCTAAATTAATTGAGACTGAGTCATTTTTATTTCCTCATTGGGCAACTAAGGTGTATTTCAGCTCTTCAGCACCAATCTCTTACTTCAGAATGTAAACCTTGGAATCCTCTTGTTACCATCAAGTGACAATCATTCTTGTCTTATAGGACAATGCAAAAGGAAGCCATAGAAAAGGAAGAAAGGGATGGTGTACTTTATATGTGGAAGGTTGGGCAATTTTTATTTTTAAGTTTATAATAAAAAGTTATAATTCTAATGTACAGGAAGACCTTTAAATGACTTTCAATGCTCTCATAGAATAAATTAATATTCAGATCAAAAAGAGTTAGCAATCTATTTTGTAGTCATTTAGCTATATCATTTGATAGTTAACTGAGCTGGTGAAGTTATATTCCCTGGGTTCAAACACCAGCTCTACCACTTAGTGGCTCATAGAAAAAAGGCTTATTTAGTCTCTTTGAGTTTCTGTTTTCCCATCTGCAAGAGGAAAGTAGGTGATTATGTTAAATGAGATAATGCATGTTAAGTGTTTAACATAGGAGATTGTGTGTTCTAAGCAGTCAATATATGTTAGCATTGTCATATGGAGTACTGTATTGAATTCTGACCTTAACTATAAGAAGATCACTTGACAAGAATTTGTCCTGGGGCAGATATTTTTAAACAGTATTTAACAGAATTGTTGAAGGTACAGAAGAGAGAACTTTGTTTCTCTTCAAATGCTCATAGAATTCTCATGTGGATGAGGAGACCAAACTTAGACAAATGAGTGGTAGTCCCGGGAAGGAAGATTTTTCCTTAATATAAGCAAAAATATCAGAAAATATGAGTTACCCAAAGATGAAGCAGCCTCATGAAATAGCAAACTTCTAATCACTAGAAGCATTCAAGCAGAGGTTGGATAACCATACGGCAGAGACATGTTCCCTAACTTTCAATGTGCCAGTTATTCTGGCCTTGTGTATGTTTGTGGAATAACCCACTTTCTTTCCCTTCTGTGGATCTTCACACATTTGTTTCCTCTGCTTGAAAGACTTCCATTTCTTTCTCACATTCCACCCAACACACATCTCTTTGCTTCTGTTTGACCCTTTTTCGTTTTTAGGTTTTTGACTCAGCTTCCCTTCATTCATCCTATGGTCTTTACTTCCTACGTCGTAGCATTATCCATTCTAACTGGTTGTCATTTTTTAAAAAAATGTTTTCCTTCCTCAAAAGACTAAAAACTTTAATTGCTCTATCCCCAGTGTCTGGTACACAGTAGTTGCTCAACAATTTTTTGGGTGTATTAATGAACGTTTACACCTTATATAAGTAATTATTATATTGTATTAACATGTTAAACTCTAAGTGTCCTTAAAACTCTCCAAGACTATACTTTAGGAAGGGGAATTGAGATTCTTTATCCTAGACATTTTATTTTTATTTGTTTTGAGACTAAGGCAAAGAAACCGTATTGAAATTAAGAAATTCATTTCTGACTTAACCAACTTCAAACCACTCCAGTGCAAGGGCACAAACTCAAATATCTGTAGGGCAAGACAGGAAATGTGACTAGGTGAAGTACACTAAGCATTTCACAACAAAGTGGAAATGGGGAATCTGTGATGAACTAGAGAGTGCATACCCTATTTAAGGCATTTAAATTCCATTAAAAACAGCAGCAACAACAAAATCCGTGTGCAAGAAACAGAGCACTTCCATGAGTCTGATTTAATCTTCCTACCATCAATCTGTGACCTCTGCTCTGAGATAACAAAGATACAGTAATTAAATTCACAATCTTCAAACAATATGTTACTTTCTTTAAACTTTATAACATGTAGTAAAAAAATTTAAATTTCATTTGTATCTTCTTTTCTTAATTACCTTGTAGTAAAAATGATAAGAAAATAAAGCAATGGTGGACACAAATAGAATGATATGTAATAGCAGGAATTAGAATAAAGAGTTCTGACAAGGTAATGGAGTATGGATGGCCTAAAGTTGAAATTATATGCTTTGCCCAGGATTTTTAGAAACTTACATTTATGAAATTTTCAAATATTTAAAACAACAGTTTCTAACAAATGCAGAGGCAAATGTTACTAGGTAATTCAATTTAATTTACAGATGCTGCAGATCTGCTCTAAATGAAAACTTTGGAGTCAATTTAAAAGCTAAGTTATTCAAGGAATTGCTTGCAATTTAAACTTGTAATTTTGAGTGGATGACATTGTGGACTGCGAGGTCACTGAAATGAAATGGCATCATCATTAATTCCCCAAACCTTAACACCTACATGGAGAAGAGTTTCTGAATATGAAGTTGTTTTTTTTTTTAAATCTCTGATCCTGTTCCTTCATCTTTTGCTTTTTAAAAATTGGTTCTGGATTTTCAAAAAGAAATGCAGAGATCCTTTTTAGAATGTTCAAACTTTTTATTTTGAAACTCTAGTGCAAGGGCAAAATTCAAATATCTGTAGGACAAGACAGGTAATGTGACTAGGTGAAGTACACTAAGCATTTCATAACAAAGTAGGAAATGGGGAATCTGTGATGAACTAGAGAGTGCATGCCCCATTTTAAGGCATTTAAATTCCATTAAAAACAGCAGCAACAACAAAATCTGTGTGCAAGAAACAGAGCTCATCACAGAGTCCATCACAGAGTCCCCATTTCCTACTTTGTTATGAAATGCTTAGTGTACTTCACCTAGTCACAATTCCAAATTTAAAGAAAAGTTGTGAGAATAGTACAAGTCACATTGTTTCCTAGAGCCGTTTAAGATCAGTGCCCCATAACCCCCACATACTTTAATGTGCATTTTTTACAAACAGAACCCAATACCACCATTAAATTCTCAGTTCAAGCTTTGCCAGTTGTTGAAACTGTGTCCTCTATAGCAAAAGGGTACAGTTTGGAATCACGTTTTCCATCAGTTTTCATGTCCCAAAATAAAATTGTGTATTTATTCTTACTTGTTTAAGTCACCTTCAAAGTACTCACCATTTGATGCAATGCACCTATTAAGACACTTTTTCCACTGCTCAAACCAGTTTTTGAACTTGTCAATTTTGATGACTTTTCGTGTTTCTGCCATTTTTTGTTTCACCTCTCTCACGTTGGCAAAACGTTTCCCTTTGAGGACTTTTTTCATCCGGGGGAACAAACAAAAAAGTCGCTCTGGAAGAGATCGGGTGATTAGGGAGGGTGGAGCACTGGGGTCATGTCGTTTTGGGTCAGAAACTGCTGAATACTCAGCAAGGTGTGGGCAGGTGCGTTGTCATGGCGGAAGAACCAGTCATCTGGTTTGCCACAACCCGGGACGTTTGTTCCATAAATCGTGATGCAACCTTCTCAAAACTTCCAGATAAAAACATTGGTTGACTGTTTGAACCAGAGTAACAAATCCCAAGTATACTACAAAGGGCCCACCCTCCAAAAGATAAAGCTGGGTTGTTGTTTTTTTGTTCCTCTCTCGTACATATCCTGTTTCTCATTAATCTTTCAGTTGCTTTATCTGTTTGCCTGTGCATTTATTTACATCCGTATAGACTCACAGATTCCTAGCTTACTCTATTAGACACAATATTTTCTTTTCTTTCTTTCTTTCTTTTTTGAGTTGGAGTCTCACTGTCACCCAAACCGGAGTGCAGTGGCACGCTCACGGTCACCGCAGCCTCGACCTGCTGGGCTCCGGCGATCCTTCCACCTCAGCCTTCCAAGTAGCTGGAACTACAGGCGCGGGCTACCATGCTCGGCTAATTTTTTTTTGATTTATTGTATAGATGAGGTCTTGCCAAGTTGCCAGGGTGGTCTCGAACCCGCGGGTTCAGTCAATTCACTCACCTCGGCCTCCCAAAGTGCTGAGCCACTAAGCCCAGTCAATATTTTTTTTCATAACATTATTTTTTCCATCTTTATTTTTAGATTCAGGGGTATACACATGCATGTTTGTTACATGGACATATCATGTGGTGGTGGGGATTGGGTCTCAGGTAGCTCATTCCCTAGACAGAGAACATTGTATTCATAGGTAATTTCTGAACTCTAACTCCCCTCCCCACCTAGCCTCTTGTTGGTGTCTGGTGTCTATTATTTCCATCTTTGTGACCATTTACCTCCCTCATATGCATGAGAACATGCAACATTTGGTTCTCTGTTTCTGAGTCTGCTCACTTAGGATGATGATCTCCAGCCTGCCCATTATTTTCATAACATATTTTAATACTTAAATTTGGCCAGTGGGTCAAATATTATGTTCAAATTTGGCCACAGGCTTGTATCTGCATTCTTGGATATGTCCTCATAATTCTTTCACAATCTCTGAGCAGCATATCTATCATCCTTTTATCAATCTACCTACCTGCCTATCTTTGTCTATCATCTTCTATCATCTGTATATCTTTATCTTCTACATCTACTTTTTAGTTATGCCTGGTCATGGAATTAATGAGACCCTGCTAGCAATGATCACCCCTAGCACTCAGATGACCACTAAAAGAAACTATCATTTCTTGGAAAAAAAAAATGGGTGTTTTCAAGGTTGGGACAAAGGAGATACAAAATGAGGCAGAAACAACCAGAAAGTAGAAAAATCATACATACACACACGCACGTGTGCACACACCCTTCTATCTACATTTTGTTTATACATATTGGAAACAAGAAGTTTATGCTCTTACTATTCAATCTAGCTCAGTGCTACAGAGCTTATTCTAGTTTTTTTCTTCTCCATATTTACAATTCTTCTGACAGTGAGACGCCTGGGGGATATATTTATTTTTTTCGTCCAGCCTCCTATTATGAAATCAATCAGCTGCCACTGCCTCTACCTCTGCACTGACACCTTCTTTACCCTTCTTGGGCTGACACCCCAATTTGGCCTCCTCACTGCCCATGCTCTCTTCACCCTACTAGGAATCCACTTCCCTCTTGGGTCACTGTGGCTTCCTCAAGCCTAGCATGGACACTCTCCTGGCTGGATCCCACCTAAAGACTTTGAACTGAATTTTTCAGGAAAGGAAAGAGAAAAGAAAGAGAACAGCATTATAAAATCTCGGTAGAATATAAATCTTGGAGAAATAAAAGGACACAAATGCCCCAGCCCACTAAGGAATTGTAAACGCTTCAGTGCACATGTGCCCTTAGATGTCAAGAATGCAAGAGGATGGGGTGCAAAGGAGATGCAGAGGTAGGGTGAGATCATTCAAATATTGGCAGAAATACTAAACCTTTATAAACTGCTTTCCTCAAAGTTCTCAAGTAGCTCCTTTATCCTTTATCTAAAATCAATATATTAGCCCTTTCTTCAAACAAACAAAAAAAGTCACGGCTCATCTGTTTTTTGCTTCTAGGTTGCTTATGATAAAATTTGGAGTGGTGTCGACAGCAATCTTGCTGCTATGAAAATTTAAATTTTATTTATTTCTTTTGTGATTAACTTATCAACCATAACATTCCTAAGATCATACTGTGGAGGACTTTGTATTTATTATCCCTCTAAAGCGCAGTATGCAGCAATGTTCTCCAAACCTTTGTGACCTAAAATTCCAGGGAAATTTTGTGATAATGGATTTGCTTATGGGCTTGCTGTGGTTTTTTTTGCCTATAACAGAGTCTAAATTGCCTTAAACTTTTCTGATATGGATTCTATTTTTTGTCTCAATCGAAAGCATGTCTAAAATGAATTTCAAAATTTCCCAAACCACCTTATAAAATCATCAAATTAGATGAGTCAAAAGACAACTTAAAGATATCTTACAATATATACCCCTCATTCGAATGTGGATGGACACTTGTGCTGGTACAGTGGATCTCAGTCACTGAATTCTCATTAGGTCGCCATAGAAAATGAACGGATGCGCCTACAAGTAGCTCTGGGGTACTAAGCCTACTCCAATGAATACTTGCTTTAAATAATAATGATGGCTTGTAATACAAAACTAATAAATCCACAAACGTTCATTTTTTTAACCCTAATTCTTTATAGTCTACATTTCAAATGAGAAACCTAAAATAAAAATGATATCTTGTATCTAGGATACTTGAAAAATAGACACTAATTTTTTAAAAAAATCAGAGACTAGGATACATCTTATGTTTCTGTAGCACTCATATTTTTTCAATACACTTTCTGTACTGCTTTCTTATTTGTTCCTCAGAACAGCACAATAAATATAAAAAAAAATCCTGGTTATGTATCTTGACATTCAGATTTTTGTCCCTTGTTTGCTTCACAACTGGAAATGTGGTTTTGGACAATTATGCTGAGCTTCTACACTGCAGAGAATACCAAAAGGGATCAAGGTTCCTTAACATCTCCATGCCATGAATGTCTTTGGCACTCTGGTCAAGCCTATAGCCTGTCTAAGAATAATGTTTTTTTTGTTTTTGTTTTTGTTTTTGAGTTGGAGTCTCACTGTGTCGCTCAGACTGGAGTGCAGTGGCCGTTCCAGGCCACTGCAGCCTGGACCTGCTGGGCTCCGGCGATCCTTCCGCCTCAGCCTTCCAAGTAGCTGGAACTACAGGCACGTGCTACCACACCCAGCTAATTTTTTGATTTATTGTAGAGATGAGGTCTCACCAAGTTGCCCAGGCGGGTCTCGAATCCATGGGCTCAGGCAATCCATTCACCTCAGCCTCCCAAAGTGCAGGATTATAGGCTGAGCCACCGAGCCTGGCTAGAATAATGTTTTTAAATTCATCAAATTAAATAGGATTTTAAATAAAATGTATTCAATTGAAATTCAGTTATCAGAATATTAAAAACTGAATTTATGATATGGTTTTTAAAGTTATAGCAGTAATTAATATAACTACCATAATTTTATTTATTTGTTTTAAAGATGTGGGGTACAATTCAGGGTTAGGTATACAAAAGGTCACTGTACAGGTAAGGTTTGGGCCTCACTTTGGTCCCCACTTCACCTGATTTGAGATCAGATACCCTTATTTACCTTATTGATGAAGTGTGTCCTCCACCTCCACAGTTTCCCACTACTGCCAATCCCTTTCTTATAGTATTATGATAATTGTTCAAGGTTTATTTATGAGTGAAAACATCTGGTTCTCAGTTTTTTGTTTCCGTGATAGATCACTCAGTATTATAGACTCCAAGTCTACCCAAATTGCTGCGAAGTTCATAATTTTGTCCTTCTTTATGACTGCGTAATATTCCATTGTATATATGTACCATATTTTTTTAATCCAGTCCACTTTCGATGGGCTGCATGGTTGGTTCCGTGTTTTTGCTATTGTGAACAGTGCTGCAATAAACCTGAATGTGCAGGTATCTTTTCTGTAGCATGATTTCAATTGCCCCAGGTATATTCCCAGAAGAGGGATTGCAGGGTCGTATGGAAGATCGATTTTTAGACCTTTTAAGGATTGCCACATTGTTTTCCACAGAGGTTGTATTAGTTTTTCACAGAGGTTGTATTAGTTTACACTCCCACCATCAGTGACTACCGTAATTTTAAAGTAGTGACATAGTAAATAGTACCTTGAGGTATCTGCAACAGCTCTAACATGATTTTAAAACAGCCGTGATTTCTATTGGTGATAGAGTTGTAGGTACTTCTAATAGCATTGTGGTTCATTGCTTACATTTGTCATCGATGGAAATGCTAAATTCCGATTACAAGCTAGAGAAAATAAAAATGTAATATTTTTATCCTATCCAAGTTTAGAAATGCCCTGAATTCTATCCAGCAGATGACCTCAAAGAAACTTTCCAAGGAAAGTATTCCAGGACTTTGTAAACACTCCTGCTAATTAGGTAGGGTGGCAAACACCTAGATCCATTCTCTTCAAAGTGTAACCCATGGATCAACAGCATCAGCATCACCTACCTGGAAGCTTGTCAGAAACGCAGAATCTCAGGCCCCACCTCAGATCTACTGAATCATAATCTGTGTGTTTATAAGATCCCCAGATGCTCTGAAGTAGACAGGTGTTCAAGAAGCATGTACTTTAGATTACGTCGTTCAGCCTGTCTGGGTGCTTTTCAAGCTACGTCCAACCTAGTGCCTTGGACTCCTTGGATCTACAGCAAACTTCCATTTTTAAAAACTTTGCCCTTATACCCAAAGTCTAAGAAGTTGGTGACAGGCTTACCAGCAAGGAGAGCTGCACTCTTTGACATACAGTGGATGTTTTAGTAGAATATTTAGGTTAGGAGTTACTTAAGGATCAATAATTAATTAGGTTTGGATTGTTTTGGGGAATTAAAGAGCCCCAGGTAGATAGTTTGAGATTTGGCAGAAACAAATTGTCTCTAAAAAGTGGGGGAGGAAAAATAACAAGCCTGACTACATAAACAGATGGAAACACAGCTCCAAGTTTTACTTTATTAAGTACGGGCCTGGTTTGTCCCTATGGTTTGACTTGAGCTCTAAAGCTGTTTGCATATCATAGTTAATGTTCTTGTGAATATGTGTTTTTCACGGCTCTGGAGTCAATTTTATAGGAATATAAAATATTAAGCATTTAGTGTCTTTAGACCTGAATCATGTCTACATGTGGAGAAAAAGCAGCTCCTAAAATGTTTAAAGTGAAACTAACAGAAATTGTAGTGCAGCATGGTTTTTTTTCTGTTGTTATTTGAGATTCACTGGGTACATGTGTATGTTTGTTGCATGGACATATTGTGTAGTGGTGGGGACTGGGTCTCAGGTTGGCTGTTCCCCAGATAGTGAACATCGCACCCCACAGGTAATTTCTGAACCTTAAACTCTCTCCTACCCTCCTCCCTTATTTATGAAAATCTTTGTGGCCATTTAGCTCCTGCATATAAGTGAGAACATATGGTGTTTGGTTTTCTGTTTCTGATTCTGTTCACTTAGGATGATGATCTCCAGCTCTATCCAAGTTGCTGCAAAGGACATGAGTTCGCTCTTTTTTGTGACTGTGTAGAATTCCATTATATGTACATATATGCCTCACATTTTCTTAATCTAATCAGTCATCGGTGGGTACTTAGGTTGGCTCCACTGTTTTGCTATTGTGAATAGTGGAATGCAACATTTATTTTTTGAACACCCATTTTTGCACAAGGTAGTGGAAATTTAGGAATGACTCAGATACTACTATCTCTACCATGAAATAATTGCCAGTTTGTTTCAGGAACTGGGCATACTGTTGACTACAGCAGTATGTTAAGTTCTATGACAGAAGCTAACAAAGGCTATTATGTTGGTATAGGAAAGTTGCATAGAATGTTAAGCTCCTGTTGAGTCTTTCACTCATTGGCTCAATTATTCATTTGTTCAACAATACTTCTTGAGCCTGATCCACATCACACGCTAGTCTTTATGGCAGAGCATAGAATGCTGACATTGAAGGTAGCAAAACAGGCTGAGGTTGACATTGCTTTGGGTTTTGTATACCTTGTTTAGAATGCTGAGTCTTATCTAATAGGCAACTGGGAAACTCTAAAAGATTTTTAAGAAAGTAAGTCATCAATCAGATTTGAATTTTAAGATAATCACTCATTATTTATTTGTTTGTTTTATTTTAATTTTTTTAAATTGTGGGGCACAATTCAGGGCTAGGTATACAAATATTCATTGTGCATTACCCTTGTTGATGAGGTGTGCCCCCTCCCCAGGAAGATCTCGACTACTGTCAATCCCACCTCCCCAAACCCCTCCCCCTGCTGTTTCCTGCTACTGTCAATCCTTTGTTATAGTATTATGGTAGTTGTTCAAGGTCCACTTATGAGTGAGAACATGTGATACTCAGATCTTTGTTTCTGTGAGAGATCACTCAGTATTACAAACTCTAATTCCATCCAGGTTGCTGCGAAGTTCATGATTTTGTTCTTCTTTATGGCATAATATTCCATTGTGTTTATGTACCACATTTTTTTATCCAGTCCTCTTTTGATGGGCAGCAAAGTTGTTTCCATGTTCTTGCTATTGTGGACAATGCTGCAATAAACATTTGTGTGCAGGTATCTTTTTTATAGAGTGATCTGAGTTCTTCTGGGTATATTCCCAGTAGGGGGGTTGCAGGGTCATATGGAAGGTTGATTTTTAGAACTTTTAGGAATTGCCACACTGTTTTCCATAGAGGCAGTACTAGT